>RJWH01001997.1:0-281027 GCA_004363575.1 Solenodon paradoxus | reverse complement strand
GGAAACAAGTCTCTATCTCTCTTCCAACCCTGAACCCTGTCTCACCCTCTACTTTCACCCCGCCACCCACTCTGAGTCTTAGCTGTAGTGCTTAGCTGCGATGCAGTCTATTTCTAGGAAAACACTGGCAGCCCCCTGCTCTCTGACCCCAGCCACGTGCACGCATCTGTTTATGCTGCACAGATGTGTTCAGAGACATGCACTTAGAAATCACATACAAACACCTGTGCCCTGGTCCTAGTCCCTGAATCACTAGAATAGTCTAGTGCTGTTCAACGTCATAGCAATTGTCCTCAAATGTGGCTTTATCTACGTATTCCCCTCCTCAGAACCTGTCAAACACTCTTGATCATAAGTATAATACCAAATTCTAAGCCTAAATTTCCTGACCCTCCATAGACTCATTTCAATTGCTCCTTGAGTTCCTCTTGGTCCTACATATCTGCAAAACCTCCCTGCTTCTTTTATTATTATTATCTAGTTCTCATCACTTTTTGCCTTGTATTACCACTTGTGTCCACATCTCATCCCCTCTATATTAAAGAGTGAACTAGATAAAAGGGGAAACCAGATAACACCATTCTTCTGTGCCTGCAGTCTCTGCCCAGTGCCCAGTTCAGCGAAGAATCGAAAGAATGTTAAGCATGCCTTCTAACAGTCACTGAAGTATATGAGAAAGCAAATTTAAGGAATCCTTCCAGATATTTTTGTCACCTTTTTATTGAAGTGTACCACATATAAAATATATAGCTACTAAGTATATAGATAGAAATGTATAAGAAATAAAAACATGTAACCATCTTCAATATAAATATATAGAACATTAGTCACATACTAGAAACAACCGTTCGCACCTGCCCGGCCTTTATCTGCCTCATGTACTGGTTGTGGCCCAAAGGCTCCTTTGCTGACACACACAGGGAGTTCAAACAAGGTAACACTCACGTTTACTAAAGGGAAAGCGCTTCACCCCAGACAGGTCAACAAGGAGCTTGGAACTTGGCTTGGAGAGGCCTCTCTGGCTGAAATTGTCCTGAGATTTTGTAAGTTAGGATGAGGAGATGGGGAGGGACTGAAGTGCTACAATAATAATGGAGTAAGAACAAGAGGTGAGTTTCAGCCAGTTGTGTGCCTTCGTGGGGGCAATTCGAGCACTTTCATGGGGTCACAGGTTTCAGTGAGGATGTGAGGGCTGACATGTCACTTGCAATGTATCTGCAAGATTTTGCATCAAGGTTTCATTTTCAGTCAGTGTCTTGGGGAGGTGCACAGGTGTGGTGCAGTTACAGGCTGGTGTAACGAGATGGTGTGAATGTACCAGTCTCAGTGGATTTCATTGTCACTGTCCTTTCTACCACCTGAAAATTTTTTATCTGTGCATATAAATGGAATAGTAGATGTTCATTTGTTGTTTTCTTTTGATTACTCTTTCCATTCATTATTTTGATGATAGGTTTATTCATTTGGGTGCTTTTGTAACCTTAATTCATTCTCTTCATAATTAAATGTGATTTCTTTGCAAGAAGAGGCAACACTTTTTCATGCTGATGGACATTTGAGCTGTTTGCTGTATGAAGAAAACTGTTTGAACATGTGTGTTTGTGCCCCTTGGTATCTTATGGATTGCTTCTGCTACATATTTAGTAAGAACTAAAAAATAAAACTAAAAGTCAACTAGGTGGGCACTGAGGTGTAGTTGATGTTATCATACAGTTCCAAAGTAGTTTTCTCAGTTTGAAGTACTGTCAAGAGGATGTGAGAAGCCTGTTGCTTTACTTTTTTACCAATATTTGACATTATTCGATTTTTTTTTAATTTTAGTCATTCAGATAAGTATAGAGGAGTAGTTCAGCATTTTTAATTTTAGTCATTCAGATAAGTATGGAGCAAGTAGTTTAGGTTTTAATTTGCATTTCCCTGCATTATAAATAATGACAAGAAAACCACATTTCCTATGCTTTTGGTCACTTGAATAATCTTTGCTAAATGCTTGCTTATTTTTAAATTTTATATGAATAATATTGCATTGTAACATCATATAGGTTTCAAGCGTGCATCATTTTAAATCAATATCTATACATATTAGTTTCACCACTAAGAGTGTAATTCTATTCTTCTCTATACAGCTGGCTCTTCTTACCTAAATCATTCATTCCCTCGTCCCCTTTCCTTCTATAACCATAACTGTAATTTAGTCTTATAGTCTAAAAATTTATATTTGTTTTATTTAGTTCAGTCATTTGTTTGATTTCTTTATATACAACATAGGAGTGAAATCATATGGTGCTTGTCTTTCTCCATCTAACTTATTTCGCTAAACCTAATACCTATTCAAATTGTACTGTCTTGGCCTTATTAATCTGTAATATTTATTCATGCATTCCAGATATAATTTATTGTCATATATGTGACTACTAATATCTTCTTCACTCTGTGGTTTACATTAGGACACTATTAATGGTGCTTTTCAATGAACAAGTATTATTAAATGTGTTTAAATTTAATACATCAGTCTTTCACTTTATGGTTAGTGATTATGCATATGCACGTAAATTTGATGCATGAGCTTGTTTACATTTTTCTTGCCAGTTCAAAATTATGCAGGCTTTTCTTTATGCTTTCTTCTATAAGTTTTGCAACTTTACCTTTCAATTCAGATCCAAGGTACATCTGGAATAAATTTTGGTGTATGATATGAAAAAGATGTCACATTACTTTTTTTCATAGTCTATACAATTGATCTTGAGGTGTTTATCTAAGAGACTACTCTTTTTCCACTGCACCTTCAGAGATCTTTATTCATTTATTTATTGATACAGTTTTTGCCTCTGTCTCCCGTCTTGAACCCAGATCCTCGGGCTTTGCATGGTCCACATGCCAGGCATCTCTGCCACGTGAGCCACAAGCATGTACCCAGAGTTCTTTACCATAAATCAATACTTGCATCTATTTCCGGTGTTCTATTATGTGCTATTTGTCTGTGTACATATCTATGTTTAAACCTTCATTTTTAATGACTGTTTTTCTATTGTTTTACCTTTAGATCTATTTGTGCATGTCTTCTAACATTGATTATCTTTCAGATCTTCTTTGATAATTTTAGTCTTTTAGGTTTCTATATATGCATTTTAGGATTTTACTTGTCAATTTCCACACACGCAAAAAAGCCCTATATATTTTAATTTGAGTTTTATTGATTCCGTAATTCAGTTTGGGGAGAATTGGCATACAGCATATGGAATATTAAATCTTCAAAAATATGAAATTGGTCTATACTTGCTTCTCTCTAGATCTTTAGCATTTTTCTTTTAGTCATGCTTTTGAGTTTTCAGTATGGAAGTATGGAATAACTTTTGTTTAATGAGGAATTTGATATTTTTGGTGCCATTATTAAATACTTTCTAATTGCTAACTTCCACTTGTTTTTTATTTTTACTAATAAATAGCAATAGTAAGTTTTCCATATGATCTCATATCCAACAATGATATGGTTATTGCATTTGACTTTTTAATCTATAAAAGCATAACTGAGTTGTGCATGAATAATGAGTCACATTACATTTCAATAATTGCATATTTTTCTTGCTTTGCTTTATTTGTAATGAGATAGACACTATTCTACATCTCTTATGAACTTCCAGAGGTATCTTTAATATTAATAATTAAATTAGAACTAGAGATTTTCTGCAGCTATATCTATCAGATGATTAAGACATTTTCTGTTTTGTCATAGATGTATTATTGGTGATAAATTCATTAAAGTTATTTTATGTATTTATTGAAATTCATTAAAGTTATTTTATGTATTTATTGAGATCTTCATATGGTTTTAATATTTTCTTGTTAATTTTTTATTTTCAAATATTAAGCCAACATTTCATTCCTAAAATAAACCCAATGAGATCATAATACAGAATTATTTTTCTATATTTCTGGATTTAATTTTATTATATGTTGTTTAGATTTTCTTTTGTGTATGTTCATGAGTGATGTTGGCTGTAAGCGTTCTCTTTTCTACATAGCTTTTGTCAAGTTTTGTGTTAAGGTCATGCTAGGTCCATAAAACAAGTTTGCAAATGTTTCTTATTTTCTTATTCTCTGTAAGACTTTAAGATTGGTGTTTACTTTTCTTTAAATATTTAGAAGAATTTCCAATGAAGATATTGGACCTTTTAGGTTCATTTGTGGAAATGTTTTCAATTAAAGGTCCAAGCAATTTTTCATATTTTGTTTCTTCCTGTTAGCTTCAGTAAGATGAGTATTCATCTAAATTGTATTGCAATGAAGTTTTCCCGACATCTCAGTTTTTTAATTCATGATGTATGTAATTATATGTTCTCTTTCATTTTCTTGATTAGTAAACTTTATTTTTTGGAAAGTTATAAGTGCAATCTTTGTACTTAGTATACTACATTTAGTATCATATCCATACTAAGTGTTTGTTATATTCCATACTTACACAGATTGAACCTTATAATATTCCGGCTCAGTGAATAATGTTTATCAATTTACAGCTAACTGAAAACAAGGCCTAAGCAGTCACTTAGTTAATTATTCATAGAAATAGAATCCAAACAATGCAGTGTGGTCTGGAGCCTGCATTCTTTAACACTGTTCTAGTCATAATAGGGAAGATATTTCATGGACCTTAATGAAAGGAGTTTTATTTTTGACTAATAGCATGTATAAATTTTACACTCATTTTCGGTCTTTCATCAATTTGCTCTTACACTCTCAAAACAAAAAAAAAGCAAAAGATTTTCCATTTAAGTAATGCTATTGAGGTTTTGAGACATAAAAAACTAACCAATTACGTGATTTTTGTCAAATATTTGCTATTAAAATTTGCATAAAATAATATGCACATATGACTTCATATTATAAAAGTTAAAGTCAATTATTAGGGAATTATAAACAAACTTATCCGATAATAAGATTCTTTGCTGCTAAGTTGACTTTTTTAAGTAAAAAAGTACTAAATTTGTATCTGCTTCATAATCCATTTTCTACATAACTTACATTTAAAACTATTTTTCAAGGCGCATCATTTATTTTCTCCAAATCTCCAAATTATTTCTAATGCATCTAGAATACACTCAATTTGATGATTTACAAGTCCTACAGGAACAGGTTGTTAAGTACCTATTTGACCTTCTCTCGAATTCACTTCTCTTCCCCTTGCTCAGTTTTCAGGCATACTTACTTTGCTGTGTTTCTCTACCATATCAAGCTCCTTGTTACTATAGGGTGCTGATTACTGAAATTGCCCCTGATATTCAAAGTGTTTCAAATCACTTTTAAAATTTTCTCTTATCCATCTTACCTAGGAGATCTTTGCCAATTAGCTAAGATAGTATAGATCTTTACAGTCTCTCTACATCCAGATACCTTTTGGTATTCTCTTCACATTACTTGTCATTATAGGCCTTTATCCTGCTGAATTACTGATTTATCTTTACATTTTAAGATTATCTGTTATCCATGCAGTATAAAGGAAGTTCAAAATGTATGTGTTAACAAAACGAGTAAATGAACAGCAGTGTTTCTGCATATTGTCTCCTATTGTTTAAAAACATGCATCCCTCAGAAAAATTTACTGGTTGAATGAATACAATCAAAGGCAATTCAGTTTATAGACTGAGTAGTTGTCTCTTGAAGAAGTGACTTCTTTTTCTTTAAACACCATACTGTTGCCGAATGCCTATTTATTTTCCAGATACTTAGTACTGAAGGCACAGCAATGCAGAAATATAAATCCAATCACCAAATAATTAAATACCTAATCACGCTTGAAAAGAGGGAAACAGGCATGTAACTAATCAACTAAAATGAAATAAACTAAAGCAGACAAAAATGTTAGAATAAGTAACCAAAATCTATAGGGAATAGAAAAGGGATGACAATGATTATAATCAAAATCATCGTCCTCATTATCCTTTATAGTTTTATATTTTTTCAGTGATGTTTATGGAAAAGCTAGCAGATCTCTGTGCCCCTGCTGAGTGATGGTGTGTTTATGCAATCTTGAGGCCAGCTCATTCTCTTATTTGGCTTTCATGTTAATAAATGTGTTATTCGAAATGTTTATAGACACTATGTAGGATGTGTAAAAAGGTGCTATGTGTAGGACAACGTGGAAGAAACTTAAAATTAAAAGAACTGGGTAAAAGGGGTCAATTTTATGGTAAAGGATAGAATTGGACTGTTGCTGGTAAACTTAATCTGTTAATACACATGTTCATGCATACGTAAAGCCTATATAATGTTACAATACAATGTTATTCCTTAATTTTTTTTCAAAAATAGAAAAAAAATCTTTGTGGAACTCCAGCTTATAATGTGTTTAGGAGATTAGAAGAACAGACAGAAAGAACAGTAGATGTTTGGTATCTATGACAGAAGAAATCGTATCCTGTTTTGCATTCAGAATGTATTTTTCACTCGCTTTACCTTTGCTTTGACTACCTTTCCATAACAGAGCCTCTGATATAATTTTGGAAAAGATACCATTATTCCCTTTTGACTGATGAAGAAACAAAGAATGAAGTATCAGAAACTGTGATTATCAAGTTTACAGAGGGGACTTGAACTTGGTGCGTTTAGGACTCTTTCCAGAACCTCTTTGTAGAGTCTCGTGGTACCAGACAAGGAAAGCAGCTTAACCAAGTATCTTAAGGTGCTGTAAATTTGAAATGAACAGTGATGATTGAATAGAATGATCATAGTTAGAGTAGAGGGTGTGATGAGGCTTCGGGAGACTTGATTTCGACTGAATCTGTCATTTGTGGAGTTTGTGACCTTTGGCAAGATTGTTCTTCTTAATCCTCAACTTCCTCCTGTCAACAACAAAAACAAAGACGTTGGATTTTTCTGAATATTAAATGAATAACACATGCAAGGACACTTCCAGGTTATACAAATGGCATACAACCTCAGAAAATTTTATAATTATGACTTCTTTCAGTTTTGTCCACATTTTTTGTCCTTTCTAAAGAGTTATTTCTTGTGTCTGTAAAACAGTTTCCTGCATGAAAGAAGACGTTTGACTTGATGTATCACTTTTTATATCTTTGTTTATTGTCAGTATTGAGTGAATACATGTGTCCGTGGGCCGCAGGCGGCCACAGTAATAAATCTTGTGTCTGAAGAATTATGATTTCAGGTGGGGAGCATGAAGCAAGAATACTGACATAAGTCTATGTTTCCCCAAACAGCCTAACTCATCAATACTGTGGTGTTGAAAACTCAGCAGAGAAATTACATACTGTCTCTACCAAATTATGGCTCCAAATCATTTCTCTCCAGAATTACTGGAAGTTTTCAATGGAAAGCAATAAAATATTCTACCACTATCATCATTAAAAATAAGATTATATAGGTTAGCCTAATAAATCTCAGATGAACTCATTTCATTAGAATTAGACCTGTTGACAAAAGGCATTGAAACAACCATCAAAACTTAGTGAAGTGAAACCTAAATTAATAAAAAATTTTCTTCATATTTTCTACTTTTAACTACAGAAAACATAGGAGGAAAGTAATAAAAGAAAGGAAGAACAAAAATAAGAAAGCAATGAAAAAAGAAAAATTATTTATTACAGAAGATGAATAATGAGAATTTGAAAGTGAATGGACCCAAAGTTTTGGTATGCATGAAGGCACCTTCTGTGGCAATAATATGACAGAAAATTATGTTCCTTTGATATAAAATTGAGTGATTGCTGTTGGAATCAGAATGATTATTTATAAGAACATTTATAACAGGATTGAGCAGAAAGGAGAATACCAGGGTTGAAAACTCTTGGGGCTATATATTATAAAATTAATTTCTATTCAGTAGATATTTTAAACATCATGACTGCCATTATTAAAATAGTTATTAAACCTATTGGACAAATAAAGAAATGATTCCAAGAACTTCAATTGTTTATGAAAGAAGTAATAGAGCCAAGATTAAAATTCACCCAGTTTTGCCTGCATTCAAGCCTTTGTTTGTTGCTATTGTTACTGACAAAAGAAAACAAACAAATGGGTAAAGTTAAATGGAAAAGGGTTTGTGTTTGTTCATCCTGAAAATAATCTGAAGCATATGAAGGACTTCAAATAAAATAGTGACTTAACATCAATGACTAATATCAACTAGAATGGAACTCAGCATGAATTAAGTATTTCTTTTGATGGAACATAATGCAATTATTAATGTGTGTACTGTATTAACTGAAAGAAGCAGGTGAGAAGCATGATACGTTTATAAGAGAATAATCCATTGCTTTTGTTTGCAGAATTGACATGAGTGGACACAGATCATTTATGAGGTCATTGCCATGAAAGAAGATTATGATAGTTCAGCCTGAATAATTGCCAGTGGAATCTAAGAAAGCTGATGCCTTTGTGATACAGAGTTAAAGCAGCTCAATAATATATTTATTGGTTAAAATAAATAGCAGATCCTGTGTGGCATCTGAATTATCAGCACAAAGAGCAAAGAATTCCTATTAGGAATTCTTTCTTTCAAGAGAGCTACACTGTTTGGCAGAGTGAAACCTAGACAGTATTTTCTCTAGTTATTTTATTCATTTTCCCTCAGAGTTCGTCACTGAACTAGAATTAAAATGGAAACACAGACATACATTTTCAGACGTTTAGAATGCAAACAATGTAACATGTACAATGTCTTCTGAAAAGACGGGGAAATCATGGTAACTTTTCTGCCTTTTAGTAAATGAAATACAATAGAAAAACATGTTGAAATAAGCTTCTTGCTTTTATGTGTAATACTAATAAATCACCACCAAATAGATAAAAGTGCATGTTTTACACAATTACAGAAAAATAGAATAAAGAAAACTTTATTGATGCAAAACAAAGGGGAAAAAAGAAGGCATAGCATTAAAAAGAAGCTAAAAAGCATGTTAAATGAAAATCATTAAATAAAATAAAAGGAATAATTGCAACTCTATCAGTAATCAAATGTGACCAGACAGAGGCTGATTTTTTAAATGAAATAATATCCATTAGTTAATAAAGCAATATTCAACTGCATTATACATACAAAAAAATAACATTAAAGCAAAAAAATCTTTAAAGAAACATTAAAAGAAAGATTGTATTAGTCATTTTGAACTACCATGACAAAATACCATAGGCTGGTGGCTTTTGTAGAAGAAATTATATCTCACACTTCTGGAAGCTGAAAGTCTGAGATCAGGGCCCGGCATGGTGGTGTGATTGGGCTCTGGTATGAAAAACTGCACCTTCTCCCTGTGCAGACCTGACATAACTCGTGTGTGTGTGTGTGTGTGTGTGTGTGTGTGTGTGTGTGCGCGCGTGAGTGTGTGTGCGTGTGCGCATATGAAAGAGACAGAGACACACAAGTTCTTACAAGGCACCATTTCATGATGAAATTTGAAATTTCATGAAATCATGAAGAATTTCATCATACCTCATTTAAACCTAGTTATCTCCCCCAAACCCCTTTTCCAAACATCATCACATTGGGTGGTGGTTAATAATGGTTATGGCTTCAACATATAAATTTAGATGGGACGCAATTCAATCCACTGGAAAGTATAGACAAGTTACACCAAAGGTTTTGTCAATCATTCTACAGCTAAGTAGAATTCAATTTGAATTATAATAATATAGATCATCTATTGTTATTAAATGCCACATTCCGAATAAAAAGAAATTAAAAATATCCATGATATTTTAAAGAAAATAATCTCATAGTTCAGAGAATATTATCCATAATATATATGATTTCATCTATGTATACATAAGTGCATTGATTATTGTATATAAACTTGCAAAAACATCAAACCGTTGACTGTATCTTACATGGCTGGGTTCTGTCAGAAAGTGACATGAAGCCAACGTGACCACTCTTTCAGCAGGAGGCTATTTCAAAGCAGTCACCTTCTCATCTAGACCATAAGTTGTAACATGTTTTAATCACCACCAGGACTCTTCACATATGATATCAGGGAAAGAGAGATTTTAGAAGCTACTTGTGTTCACTCACTACAGTCTTCTCTCTGAGCTAGCATGAAGACTCAATTGATTGATACAGCCCTTTTGTTTCAAATCTCATTTCTCATTTCATAGCAATTTAGTCAAATTTCTGTTCCTGGGAGTTGACCCTGAAATTTACTTCCAAAACATTGAAACAGAACCAAAAAGGTTCCATTTCTATTGCATTAAAACAGTTTTCACTGACTATTATTATAATTGCATCTGAGTGAATCAGCTACAGACTGTATATGCTTTTTCTAGAAGCAGTATGTATCAGGAACACAATTGCTTTTTTTTTTATCACCCAGTCCTTTACAGTTATCATTTCTCAGCCTATCAGTTCAGCTGTGTAAGAAGTTCAAAATGTCTCAAGATAGTCTCACTTCTATTTTATAAGAACAGTTACAGCTATCCCTGGTGCAATATTCTCATTGGAAACAAGAACCTTTAAAAGTATCATTTACCAGGACAAGAAATAAAAAAAAACATTAGTTCAATAGGTATGATAAGAAAAGTGACCTCTTGCAATTTTATCCCTTTAATTTTTTAATTATTATTTTCAAATTCAATATTTTATATCCTTCTTGAAGTGCATATGTTCAGTATTGTTACATTTCTAATGTGTTTCTAGTTGGAAAAGTATTGGAAAGTATCCTTTGGGGATTTTCACTACATTTGCGTGAAACTTGAAATGTTTGTTACAATTCCTTCCTAGTGAATAATTAGATCATCTCTAAATGCTTCCTTACTTTTATGACTAATGCTGCAGTGAACATCTTCGTATATAAATTTTTATAAAATAAATAGTATTTTTCAGGTAGAAAAGTGGAATTGATTACAAGAGAAAAAAAATTATGATCAAAGGCGTGAAGGCCCATGTGATGACATATTTGAGAAAACCATGCATTTCATTTTCCTAAAGTTGTTCATGAGCTTGGAATTGAACAATGCAATCCATTTACACTGGGAAGATGACACACTGGATTTGTGGGGAGGAGGGCGTGTGTTATAAGCCACAGTACCAATAACTAGAACACCTGGATTTACCATTTGCCAGCTGTGTGAATTGCAGCCCTTCCTTTACCCATATTCAAAAGGCAGAGACTAGTATTGACCACACTGGCTGTGTGAGATAATGTAAGAAAATGTGTTGAACAAGTATCTGTCACCTATAACTATTGACATTTTTTCTCTGACCATTATTATCTTCATCACTATTGTTAAAATCAGTTTCAAGTTGGTAATTATTCAACAAGTTTTGTGTCAGAGACTTCTTTTAAGCTATGAAAGTGAAAAATTGTCAAAGTAGCATCAGCTTTGATGTAGGGTAGGTTCAGGGTCAAATTACTAACTCTATAACCACAAGCATTATTCAACATATCTGATGTTCAGTTTCTTCAGCTGTAAGATGTGATTGTAAATACCAGCTCATATATTACTGCCCCATGAATAAAGTGAAGTCATATTAGAGCACTTAATTTAACAGATCCTTGATAGATGATAGCTTTTTGTTATTAAAATATGTAAATATTATTACAGTCATTACAGCTGTGTGTATATGCGTTTATAATTTAGTTCTTCCTTCAATACAATGATTCCAATATAACTAAGACTCCAGAAGTCAAAGTAGGATTTCCATTAAATATTCCTTTCTTATTTTGCGATTAGAGATTCAGAAGAGCAAAAAGATCAACATTCCGGAATTCATTTTCTCCTTGGTCACTTGGGAGTCAGTCATAAAGTGGGAAATGGAAATTTTCTCAAATGGCTTTGCTAATCATTGAAGGCAAATGGAATACTAGAAACATTTTCAGGGAAAAGAGTCATCATCAGATGGGAGACAGCTGGCTTTCTACACGGGCCACAGTGTCATCTTGTCTATTTTATGGCCTTTGTTTTGTTTTCCTGTTTTGTTTTCCAGTGCACTGGTTTGGGGTGGGCTGGGTGATGGTTCATCCTCCTGCAATCAAGCCCTCCTTCCACAGTGACGGAAAAGACTGGCAGACCTCTTAACTCTCCAGAGTCCCCTAATCAGTCTCTAGATAGGGTATCTTTTCTCCCTCTTCTGGCTTCCTTTGTTGTCCCCCAAAGAGGTAAAAACATATGCTTCATGAGATTAAACAATTCATTCCCACTCTCTGACTTTTTCCCAGGACCTAGACAAAAACAAAAAAAGCAGATATCCAAGAAATCAGTCTCAGCTTTGTCAAGAAATCAGTCTCAGCCAACTTTACCCTGTCCTAGGCAGAAGAACATCTCTTATTGTATATGGAAGGTCAGTCTCACCATTTCACAAAAGGAGCTGTCTCCTTCCTTCTTAAATACAACATCTACAAAAGGGACAAGGAAAATGTCTTATTCAAAAAGAGATTATTCTAAGAAAGCCTGCATATTCATTTTCAACAGTAATAATTACAATACAGGATAATAGTTGCATATGAATGTCCAGCCTCTAAGTCAGTGCGACCTAAGTTACCAGTCATCAAGGGTCCAGTTCGTTAACCATTTCATAAAATAAAATTAAATAAGCTACAAATAAAATAAGGCATGAAAATGCATGTCCGTTTTCAAAGATTAGATTTAGCAGACAAAAATTACTGTCATGCTCATTGAAAATTCTCAATGTTTACTTGCAATTTCTGAATTTATCGTGAAGCAGGAATTGTGAACCAGTGCAGTCTCAGCCATGCTGGGCAATGCCATTCTAAGTAGAGTGCACATATCAATCTGTTTAATCTTCAAACTACCTCATCAGGTGGGTACTTTCATTTTCTCCATGTTGCAAATAAAGAAAATGAGGCACAAAGCATTAAGTGACTTATTCAAGGCCATGAGTTTTATAATTATTGGGAAAAATATAAGCCCAGGTTCTAGAATTTATGCTCTGATCCCTTATATCATATTGGAAGAAATTAAGGTTTCCAATATGTTTCTGATGCCAAGTAGACAAAGATAGAGCTACAGCAATTCTTTATATTTATGTCATAAATTATGTTGTCCCAAATATTTTTACATATAAATTATTATTTTAATAGTAATAGTATTTCTTTTGTGATCATTTATTATTTGAGAGTGACAACAACCTTGTGAGTAAAGAGGATGAGAGCTACTTCCCCCATTTTCAAATACAGACCATTGAAATGTTAACTGACCTGTGTCAGGTAAAATATATGAGCTAAGTGTCCGGAGGCCTCATCATTTTATCTTATAAGAATCATGGAGTAGGAAATATATGATGCAGACAAGGTAGACAAAGGTATAGGGAATCTTTTCTACTAAAAGTAGGAAAAAGCTGTATGGTTGAAAATAACAAAACATAAGATGCATTGCGTGCTTACAAAAAATATTGCTAGAAACCAGAAAAAAAAGTATTTCTTAGAAGTAGAAAGTTATGCAGAGTTAACGTGAAGCTTTTGCTGCCTTGGTGAGTTTACAGTTGATTTAATCAGAGGCCTGTGCTTAAACATATACCAAGAACAGAAATGTGAAAATGATAACAGACAGGGATGGGTCCTTCAAAGAACTTTGTCCTCAGTAAACTGCTGTAAAAAAATATCTAACAGACCACCCTGGCAAATTGCCAGAATATCTCTCTCTTCCTACTTTGATCTGGGTGAAAAAGTCTATCGTTTCAGAAACCAAATTTTGGGTGCCTTTTGAGGTACGTTTAGTATTCAAATTTGTACTATTTACAAAACAAAGTAAATGAAAAACTCCTCTGAAAACTGATTTTTAAACTCTTATGATTGAAGGAATAAAGAGAGAAAATTAAACAGTGGAAACTCAATATCACAAAAGAACAACCATATTTTAAATTAAACAATGAAAATAAAAGATATTTATTCAATGGCATAAAAATCTGAGTGGAGGTTATACATTGCACATTAGATACTGCTAAGGAAGGAATTAATAAATGGGAAGATGGCACTGAGGACATTAAGATATGCTGTTTCAATTTTAAGAAGTATAGTAAGTCTTGAAAAGAAATAATAAAATATAAATTTTCACTGTAATGTATTTTAATAAGTGTCCAAAATCAGGAAAAAAACTGTAAAATCTATAAGAACAGAGCCCATTCATGTGAATTTGATTATACAGTGATCCAACAGAAGCCATTTAGTGATGATTCAGGTAATGTCTTTTCTAAGGGCTTACATGTTAGAATTAGAGCCTGGACTTTAATCTGGAACAATGGAAGGCCATTGAAAGCTGTTGAGCAGGAAAATGACATGATGATATCTGGTTTTTAGTTACTTTAAATATTGCATGCATCAGAAAACTCTTTATTTATTCAAGAAGAATCTTTTGCAACTCACTAACTGGGCAAGACTGACCAAGGGTTGTATGATTTTTTGACTTTCCTAAACTGTTGTCCCAATATCATGGGGTTATGATAACCTTTCAGTATGACATTTATATGGAATTGCTGCTAGCTCAGAAAGATGCAGGCCTTGTTATGCATTTCTTGCTGGGAGAAAAACAAACAGTATTTTTGGTGGAAGGGGTATGATGAAACCAATGGACTTCTTTGCAAGTTTGACTTACAAGCCTCACAGCAGAGATAGGAACTGGATGCATTCTAGAGCTCATCTACTGAAAAATTTTTGCTCACAATTTATAAATTATTGCTACTTTCATGAAGGTATGTTTATATGATTTTTCTTAGAGAACCTGAGGTGTGGTCCCTCCCAAACTTATACAAACAATATTCTTAAAACAAAAAAATGCCACTTCTAGGTGATTATCCATGAGGAAAACCACAATTAAATCTTTAAAAAATTTTTTTTAAGTATTTTGTAAGATTAAAAACTGAAACCACCTAGCTACAGTTGGATCACTGAAACATTAATGACAAGACTTTGTCCTGAATAAAAAATAGACTCAGAGATGGCAAAATAAAGCAAAATGAATAATAATATTAAAAAATATATAAAGAATAAGATGGAATATAATATTTTTGTGTTGACAGAGAAATGAGGTTTCATAGGTAGTTAAGGCACGGGTATCAATTTAAATTTTTTTGCTTCTGACAAGACTTTAATTTGCTTATATTCCTTTTTTGTTCATGCCAATTAACTTTTTCAAAGGCATTGTTGATTTAAGCAACTTTATCCATTTGAGGTGCAGATGCAGAAAAATATAGGATGTAGAGATAGTGCCAAAGCAAAGAAGTGAGATTGAGTAGGTTTGTTTAGCTTGAAATCCCAGATTATTACCTCAGCAGTGTCTACTGATCTTCCTGCTTTATAGACACGTCTGTGATCTCCTGGGTCCTAACCTGTAAAAACAGTGGAGGCAATATACAATGCAGTAGAAATGTATTCATTGGAATCCAGTTTTGGTCAGATAATAGTTTAAAGAAAACCAATCTAAACAATGGAAATGTCCTTTAAGAGGAAAGCAGGATGTTATTTATAGTACAACTTTTGCCATCAACTCATCAAGTAACTATAGGCTGAATTTTACTTTGCTCATTAAATACAATTTAAAAGATCATTACATGACAAATACTGAGACAGGACAGGAGAAAAAGAGAAATGGAACATGAACGTTGTTATTCTCATGGAATTGTTTAATGGTCTAATGTAGTGACTCCTTTGGTCATTAAGAGTAATACACTTATTCAGGAACTTGTTGAAAACTTTGGATTTTGCCCATCTAAAGCTGTAGAGATGACACAGTCTTGATATAGAATTCTGTCTGCAATTTCAAATGTCTGTAGATAACACTTCTTTCCAAAAATAAAAACCATTCCCATGCCCTCTGGGAAGCTCTATGTAAGCCATATAAATGTCACAACTTAAAGTAAATGAAAAAGAATGGCATATGCAAACTGATAATATTAAAGGTAAATATACACATACCAGTGATAGCCAACAAAAGGAATGGTAGGTTTTTCTTTTTTTTTTTTTTTTTTTAATTAATAGCAATATTTATCATTTCTTTTGTTAAAAATTCTGTATTTATTTTAGGATATGGAAATTGCATCTCAGTATATATTTCACACCACATCCGCCACCAGGGTGCCAGTATCCTTCACCAGCACATCTTCCCCTCTTTCCCTCCCACTCCCTCTATAACCACAGTCCTGTGTCTGAACTTTTCTAACAAAAGGCCAAGGGTGTCATCCAAGGAGATATGTGGGCTGGAACTTGAAGAATGAACTCAGGGGTCAAGAAGTCTCTATGAAATTTTAATTTCTTAAGTTCTAAAATATATAGTTACAAGAACATCAAGGTTCCTCCCAAACATGACATTTTATCATTTTTTGGCATTCAAAAGATGGTCATACATCAGTATCTTTCTACCTACTGGGCAACTTTAATGTCTTATGCTATGACCTTTCTCCCAATCAGAACTAGCTTAGAAGAAAGGGGGAGACATGGCATTAGAGTCCCATATACCTTTGCAAAAAAATGTCCTTGTGGCAGTGATTCAAGTTATCTCCTTTTGCGACTAGAGAAACATGAAAAACCTCTTTTTCTCTACCAGTTGCTGTCTTGAGGACATCTCCAAATATTTTGCCAGTAAGTCAGGGAAGCCTTCTGTTTGTGCTGCTGAAATTGTGAGCAATGTCACCAAGGAGTGACCACATAGGGCAGGAACACAAGAAAACATTTCTCAGAAAACAACGTTTCTCTCTTTTCAATTGACACAATGTTTTTGTCTTTGTTTAGGAATCATAGAAACTGGGAATTAACAGATGTGTTGGGTCATAGACTCTTCCCTCCAGGGAGCAGATGAGTTGCTAAAGCACGTTCATTCAATTCTTTTCCAGTTTCATGTGGAGATCCAGTGGGGTTTTCAGCACACTCTCTGGACAATCGCTTGGTACTCCAGCTTAGTCTTGCAGGATTACTGCTGTGACACTGGAAAGAAAAGAAGGAACCTCCAACAAAAACATTTCTGAGTGGGGCTACTGAAAGAAGTTAACTTTCTATGTAGATGTAGATATTGCAAAAGGAAAGGGGACTCTTGGCTGAAATAAATAATATTAACATATTTTGTTAACAAAATTAAAATGTAATTAAACTTCCATTTTCTAGTTGCAAGTGCATGATCTTGTGTGTCAAGAGTGTGAGATTACTGAATTTATAAATTCCTTGATATTAAAGCAAAAATGGTTTTTAATGTACTAAATATCATCCAAAACATTTAAGCGCACAAGGAAATCATTGTTGGATGCTCCAAAAGAGTGCATATGTTTATCTTCTGGGTTTTGTTGAATCTTTGCTATGTGTCAAGTCATTATGTCAAATATTTTACAAGAATTTTCTTCAGCTAGCCTCATAAAACACTGCTCTATTTTATCTCATTTCCAGATAAACAACAAATGATCGAAACTGGGATTACCAGTTAAGCAGCTGGCTGTATTTCATAACTGTATGTGACAGTTTTGAGGTCAGATTTTTCCTGATTTGAAATCTCTGAACCATTACTTTTTACTTTGTTTTCCCAGTATACCTAGCAATACATTAACAAACATTAAGTATTTAAAGAATGTTTTTCAGTGAACAGTTCTTTTAGATAGAAAAGAGCAGTGTTTTACTGTCAGAATTTAAGTGAGAGGGAAGTGCTTCTGTCTAGAAATATAGGGAGAGTGTATATTGGAATTCCAGAAGATGGCAAATGTCACTATATCTACCCCAGGTCTCCAATTTAGGCACGCTACATAACAGCTGCGTGTCCACAGTTCTCAAATGAGAGTTTTGTATATCCTTCATAAGGTTGTTGTGAAGATTTAATGAATAACTAGATGACAAGCAGTTAAAATTGTGTCTAGAAAGTAGCATAAGATAAAACATGAATTTTAAAATATGAATCATTTCACATTAATGATTGTACTAATATCTTTATCATTACTTTAATTGCTCTGTGTATGTGTATTATTTACATTGTACTATTTTTATATCTTTGATTTACTATTATTAACTTCCTATTAACTATTACTATCCTATCTGTGGTCATTTGATCTGAAATTTCTTCACTATATACTAATTCCTTTAGATATTAAATTTCTTTATCATTTGTATGGTCAGGTAATTGAATGGGAAAATCTCTGAAAGGAATACTTTTTTAGTTACTGCTTGTAATTTCACATTGAATAAATATATCAAACTGCGTCCTTGCAGCTGTTTCAGAGAAGGAATTCCAAAATGGATGCGACTAGTAGGGCATGGTACATCAAGATACAAAGGGGATCAATGAGCTAAAATTAACGGTGAAGAGGCTGCCCAAGAAAAATCTAGCCTTTCTCAGAGTTGACTGTTTACACAGCTAGACTGGCTGATTTTAATATGTGAGAAGACTCCCCTTCCACAAATGACAATATACCATTCATTCATCTCATCAAAGCTTGAGACTTTTTTGGATTTTTAGTAACTTCAGAAGCCAGAGTTATTCGAGTTAATTAGTTGACATTAAAATAACTTTTGTGTTGGAATTCTATAATCACATACTACAGACGTTTTTCTCATTTTTAAAATTTTATTTATTTAAAAAAATTAAAAATTTTATGAAACCATATTCAATATTAGTGTTCAAAATTTCTGCTCATGATGGGATACTGGAGGGCATGAATTCAAGAGAAATAGAAAAATCACTTGTAATGCCAATATTCAAAGATAAACATGCTTAATATTGTTTATGCTTATTTTAAATTCTTTTATTTAAGTATTAATATTTGTCCTGGTCTTTTGTTTTGTTACCTTTTCCATGCACATGATAGATTTGCATTTTTTGCAGAATTAAATATGCACACTATTATTATTACCTAGTGTGTAAAATAATTCTAAAAGCTGCTAAACCCATTCAGTAGATGTTTGATATTTTATTTAATCCTTTCCTCATTTCTGCATACTTATTTTACATATAATTTGCATATTATTTTGATTTGTTGAAGTTGTAGATAATACTGTGATGAGCATTTTGCTTATAAGCAAATGCATATTGAGACCTGAAAAGGTATCAGGTCCAGAGTCTGACCCTGTGGACTCAACTTTGAGTATCATGACCCAACCTGTAAGGACCTAATAATCCATAGAAAAGGAGTAACAAAGACATCAAATGCAGTTCTCTACCTCATAAAGAGCTTTGATCTGTTGTTCAAAAGTTGTTTTGGAAACAAAAAAGAAGAGTATCTACTTCAGGCAGGGGCTGGGGACAACTACCTGGATGAGGTAATGCTGGAACTGAGATCAAAAGTTGAATAGACTTTTAATCGGGTAATATGGTGGGAAAGAAGAATTTGTTTTCAAGGGGAAAATAACTTGTGCAAACAAAAATGAGTCTCTAAGTAATACTGGCTAGTTCAATATGAAGCTATTAGTACATACTAAGTCCTATCTCCAGAGGCTGTGGTACCACTTTATATTCATTAACTTATTTAGTCTTCACAACATCCTTCTGTAGTAGATATATGATCAACCCCACTTTCAGATGAAAAAGCAAAGACTCAGTAAAATTGTGTTTATTGTTCAAACATGTAACAGTGGATATGCCATGAGTCCTGGATTAAACTCTCACAATCTGCTTCTAAAACTAATCACCCCTTTATTCTAGTGGTTAGAGGTAAGATGCCGAATCCCTCAAGCAGAGAATAGCTTAAAGATTTTCAGTAATGCAGTGAAATTACTCAACTTTCGAAATTTAAAAATTTCACTACACAATTGTAAGCTATATATTTGAGTATGCAAAAAATGAGCGAGTCCTAAATTAAGAAATAGTTTTTTGAAATGTATAGAAAAAAGTTTAAGAAAGTAGAATTTACAGAGTGAGTATACAGTAGCCATGGATGAATAAATAAATTTCTTTACACAACATTCTTATAGTGAAAGAGCTGCTACAGGATACATATATTTTTAAGAATCTTGAGTATATTTTCAGAAAGTCTGTATATATGTGAGTGTGTGTGTCAATTGTTAAGCTATTTTTTCTCAGTCAAAATCCCTTTTATAATTCTGTTTTGTGAGTCTAGATCTGTTTCTCTCTAAGTCATTTTTCTCCTTTGCCAGCTGGATTTCTGTTAGATGTTCTACCCTAGAAGAAGTTAGAAATAATTTGGTTTGAGTATTGAATGTGTGTGTGTGTGTGTGTGTGTGTGTGTGACTCTTAGACTAGGTTCCTTGCATCTCCAGCACCAGATGGGGGACTCTCGCCTTGAAGCCTGAGAGTCAGCTCTATAGGACCAACTTTCAAGGTTCTAGATTCCCAGTCCTCCAACATTATCAATCTATCTCCAATAGAAATGATGTAATGTCTTTTAATTTCTTATCTCTGTGATAAATATCTCCTTTTGGCATTTTTCATTCTCCAGTTCCTTTTATTAATTTTTCTCTGATTCAATAACTGGTGTGGGTTCTATCTTCCTGATCATTCCCTACAAATACATTTTATCAGACTGATTACTTTTTCTCTGCTACAAGGAAAATAGTTCTGTGTTAAAGAAAAGATCATCCATCAGGTAAAATAACTGTAAAGGTATTTGGAAGAGAAAAATTATCCTAAGAATTCATATCACATTCTTTTTTTCCATTAATCATAACTAATGACTATTAACTAATTATATATCTTTACCAGTCTATTAGCTACAAAACAGTCACATAATCTACAGTGTGAGCTGTGATTTGCTGATTTTGAACTAACTATATATTCAATTATATAAAAAGTCCTAAATAAGTCCTAAATTATGAAACAGTTCTTAGATACATACAGGAAAAAAGTTTAGGAAAGTAGAATAGAATTTACAGAGTTGAGTATAGAGTAGCCATAGATGTCTAAATCAATTTCCTTCCACGAAATTCTTATAATGGAAGTGCTTTTATAGGATGCACTTATTTTTAAGAATCTTGAGTGTATTTTAAAGTGAGCCTTTAAATTTATATATAAATCATCCAGACTTAGTAGTTAATTGACTTCTTTGATTTGTTAGTGTTCAGTTTTTTTGACATTATAAAAACGCACTGTATGTACACAATGAAATTCTACTCAGCCATTAAAAAATCAAGTCTTGTTATTTATGCCAACATAAATGAATTTTGAGGGAATTATGCTAAGTGAAATAAATCAGACAAAGTAAAACATGATTGAGAGTTTGGTAAAATGATGCAGTGTCAATACTTTGATAAATGGAAATTAGACTTTTGTTGGTAATTATGATGAAGTATATACATATGTCAAATTTTAATGCTTGAAACTTAGGTAATGCTATAAATGCATGTTACCTCAATAAAATTATATACTTAAATATATATATATTTGCAAAATAAGGGTTATTTGGTTTGGAATCTTTACTAATAAAATTTTCTTTGAATAAAATGTAATACTATTAAAATATTAATATTCTAAAGATTCTGAAGTAATATTAAATTAAATGAATAAACTTACATAACAGAAAACTAGGAACAATATTAATAAGTTCCTATTTGTTTCAACACTTGAACTGAGTCCAAGATATGCAAAGCATTTAGCAGAGAGATCATTTGCACCATAGAATGGCAGTAAAGATCTATGGGATGCTGAAAAGAGAGTTAAACTAATACAAATTATGATCCCCACATTTCAGCATTTCTAAGATGAGTTAGTGAATTATAATTTATCTACTCATTTAACATAGTATATCTTTATTTTCCCTCAGAAAATATTATTAAATTGCTAGTATATTTTAGCATTGAAGATACCTTAGTGACACGATGTGATGAATATGAATTTGTTTTCTATGTATGATAATTTATGCAACATTTCATCTATATTTTTACTTTTGATTACCATTAACTCGTATTGACTTGATTAATGTATAATAATTCACATCATGCTATCTTTTCTTTTTCTACCTACCTATTCCTCAAAAGAATCTAAGCTAACTAAAGGAAAGGAAAAATAATCTTGAAAAATAAAAAATAATGTTAAAAGAAGGATATGATTTGGGCATACACTACATGTAACTTTCCGTGATGCCTGATTTACTATGAATTTATTTTCCCTTTCTCATTACTAGGGATTAAGTCTCCAGTTAATTGTGCTAAGTGAATTCACATTTCAAAAAAATGAAGAACTTCTGGTAAAAAAGTATACAGAATGAACTAAAAATGAGTATAAAAGGTTATTTCATTTTTCAGCATAAAGATTTTCTAATCTTCACCTATCTCTTAGGGTGTATACAAACCACTTTGGAGACCATTATGTAGCAAAAATTCTGAAATGATTAGTAAAACAACCTCTCTGCTTATTATGATGCTTGCATTAATATTAAGAGTTTGAGTTACTTATTAGTAAACTATCTTGTGTTTTTGAGCAAATGACATGGAGGAAAATCTGAGATAAAGGAAAGTTTGGAGGGATAAAAATTAGTAAGAAATCATCTCAGTTTTCTTGAAGCATAAAATCTAAGGAAGCAAACTGACATCAAAGTATTGGAGTGTAAAACAAGGCTTAATAGACTATGCAAGAAACAGAAGAACAAATAACTTGTTGTAATAGTGTAAAAATAGTAGAAAATTATTTTGCCTGGAGGCTCCAGGCAGATTTCTAAGAAAGAAGCTACATTCCCCACAATATAATCCACTCAGTCTAGTTCAACCCACATGATACTAAAAGCCATTAGAAACAGACTGATGAAGATTGTATGCTTTCTCAGAACCATGACATTCTGATAGTGAGGAATATGCTTTCAAAACCAAATCTGTCAAAATAAAAGAATATTTTTTTAATTTTATTAATGCCAATATCTGTAGCTGAACTCCCTTGGATTAGGGAAAAGGTTAGAATCATCCCAACTGCATTTTTATAGAAACAAAAAAAAAAATCTGTCATTGCAATATTTTGCAATTCAAATTAATTTTCTGCTCATTCTGATAAATAAGGCCATTATGATGGACCAGGAAATGTCCGAAGCCTAGAGAGTACTTTTCAAAAGCTACAATGGATAGCAGTGAGGAAAATCAGAGTTAATTTGATCAAAGGGCCTTATTTTTAAAGTTCCTGTCTAGTAACATCACGTGGTTAATTGTTAATCTCATTTAATATTTTCACTAAAGTAGAAAGAGGTATTTTCATGTATTTACTAAGAGAGTATGAAATGTGAATTTAAACAAATATTTGCAGTATGCAAAATATGTGATTAGAAATGTAAAGAAAAGTTTCCCCAAGGAACTTAGAATTTAGCCTAAAATACTTAGTATTTTAGAAATCAAGTTAACTTATCTTTTTCTATATTCCCCCCCAAAGTCAGTGTGGATACTTTAACTTCTATTTTAACTGTATTGAATAGTAAGCTCTGTTTTTTTAAGTGTATTCTACACAATAGGACCATTCTGATGAAGAAGATATGGGGAGAGCAGGGAAACTGAGTGAAAAAACAAAAACCCAAAACAAAAGAGAAGCCTAGTAACTATGTAAGTGAGCCCTAAACAAAGTTTGTAATTATCCCAAGGTCTAGATCTTAGATTTTTAAAAAAGATTTCTTACAGTTTTCATATCTCTTTACATACTTGAAGTAATCCTCATTAATTTTGAACTAGTTCTTGACAAATAACAGTCTTACACTTAAGCATTGTAAAATAATGCACTCTTGTGATCCCTCAAATTCTTTAAAAAGTCAGCAATCAAAACAGTTTGACTTGTCTTTGTGATGTGATATTTCCCTCTCAACTCTGCTTATTATACTTTTAACCTGATTTTATGATGAATACCTAGAGCAACTCATATTCCCTAGTCCACAAAAGAATAAACATTTAAAATACTTGGATCAATTGGAGAAGTATCCATTGACTGGTGGCTTTGCTATGTTATGGCTGAGCCTCCAGACAGCGAGAAGACTGACGGCCAGGCACTCAAAGGTAGATAAAATGGCACTTTACTGCAAGCACTGGTGCTGGCTGAGGGGTATTGCTACCCAAAGCTGAGCAACAGGGGTTTGAGGTGAGCTCCTTTTATACTCAGAGGTAAAGATTCATCTCCTTGGCTACATGTGGTTTCTACTGGCAACTCTGATCAGTTATGTACAGCTGCAGAGTAGGGAGGCTATGCTTGCTTGCTTCTCCTTGGTCACGATAACAGAACGTAGCTGCAGTGTCTGCAGAACAGGATGTAGCTACAACCTCCATAGCATAATAGCAGGATGTAGCTGCAGTCTCCATAGCACTGTGGAAAATTCCTGGCTAACTAAATTTTGCATTGGGGTCAGGGTAAGTTTTTCTACCATAGCTTCTGAGTCATTTTTAAATTGAAATAAGAAATATCCTTTTCAAGTAACTGCGAAAGTTTCTTTTGTACAATGTTAATTACCAAGCTCAGTATTTGAATTAGCCCCTCAAATCATATCTCTGGCTTTCCTCACAGGCCTCATCTCCTTAGTCCTAATGAAAACCTCATGACTTCCAATCTGGAGGCAAAATTTGAAATGATTTCTCCCTTGTTCATGTAAAGCATGTCCTTCTGTGACCTGTGCATTTTGATCTGTTTTTTGTAGGGCTGGATCAAGCTGAGAGGTTGTTCTGTATCATTCGAAAGGTTTCACATCTTAGTTTCACATTGATTTTTAATTCCCTGATTTCAGATGCCCAGGAGATACATTTGATTTACTGATAAACGAAGGGTCTTCTGAAATTCTGATTGAATCTACAAGAGAGGAAGGTGAGATTTAAGAGCAAAAAGTTCTTTTTTAGAAATGTCTATCTCTCTCTTGGTTTTACAAGTGATTGATAAGAAATTAAGTGGGACTGAAAAGAAAGCAAAGGCCAGAGCAGATTTATAGCCTAAAGCAATACCTTCAAAGCTTAGCTCCCAGAAAGCAGGCTCAGAGGCATCCTTTGATTCATATAAATATCTAGGGAGATTCTTCAGAAGCAAAGACTGACTGTTACTTTCCTAAGAGATTTTGACATTTTATATTTTCTTTAAAACTATTGAGCAGAGGTAAATTGTCAGGAATCCTGCACAATCCTAGCCCAAACTGGAGGATTAGCAAAATTAGTTACCTCCTGCTGGTGACTTTACGCGAGGGTTAGTTATCCAGTGTGCTGTGCTAACAACCCTTATGTACATTTATGTATGTGCACTCCTGCTCTCCAGAGAAAGATGAGGGAAATCATATATACCCACATTTGGGGAGAGGATAACATAGCAACAAAGAAAAAATAAAATCTGTTTTCTACCCTGAATCAAATAAATATCAAAAAAATGGTTAAGAAGAAAGATATTTTGAGAAATCTTTTAAGTCTTTGGTATTTTAAGACTTTGCACATAATTTTTTTTTTTTTTTTTTACTAACTCCATGTAAAATTTTGAAGTTTGCTCCAGGAAGATATGGAATTTTTGCAGTGTTCTGGGTTTTATAGAAATGTCTCAGCACTGAAGCAAATTCCTTATATACTCTTCTCTTCTGGTAGCATAGACAGACAATTTCCTCTTTCGCCCTCTAGAATGTCATCTCTAGTAGGACAAGAACCATTTTATTTATTTGGTATTTTCTCTGTTATCAAAAAGTATGCAACAGGTAAAGAGCAAGTTTAATCAACTCTGGGAGAACTGAAAAGCCTTGTTCAATTGTTGATGGTGTGTGTGTGTGTGTGTGTGTGTGTGTGTGTGTGTGTGTGTGTGACTAACTAAAAGGAACTTTGCTATCCCTCTATGCAAATAAAGAGTGGAATTTAATGCTCAGACCCACCTATTAACAGAGAATGAACTCCTTTTGAGGGGCTATGCTTTCTTGTTAATGTTGTTGGTGTCTTTGCTGTCTCAACCCAATTAGTGATTTTCTTGCGGGCAGGAACCTTCAACTTTGTTCCCCACCATGGAGGTAGACATGCAGTGCTTGTTTAATCAAGGAATGAAATGATCAAATAAGATAAAACTGAGATTCTAAAACAGGTACAAAATTCTGACTTCTTGCTAGGCCCAAAGTCTAACAACCAGGAATAGTAATAGGAGGGATAATTATGACCCATTATGACCTGTTTAATTGGTATCACACAAAATAAATGCTATTGTGGATTGATTTTTTTCTCAGGTTCATCTTCAAAGTGTTTCAATATTAAAATACACTTTGGATAAATGTCAGCTGGACTCAGCACCACCAGAAACGCACAGAGAAATCAATGAGTATGATAGAAACAGCTAGTGTCTGTATTTTTTTCCAGCTTTGTACCTTTTAACTCAACTGCTTTCCATAAGGGAGATCTTTTATTTCACAGTGATTATGGTTATTTCTTCAGTTGAGAAATTACACCACATCGCTGAGTGCTTTACAGGGTCACCCTCGTGTAAGTTTCATCTCTAACCTGTACTTACTTTTATAACTTCTATTTTAAAGAGGACCAAAACAGAAGTTTTTAGCAAGTATCTAGCCCATGGCATTGCAGAAAGCAGAGTTGGGATTAGAACACTTTCAAATTTCTGGCATTATGGTGGAAACATCTAAGTGCTATACCATACTAACAACTGTCAAATTTTGTTGATGAACAGCTAAGTTTGTATCAGGTGATCACAGAAAGCATAAGTAGGGTCAGTGCCTCAGAATTACAGAGGGTGTAGTTCTAGTTCTGAGAAAGAAAAATATTTCCAAAGACTAGAGCTATGCAGACTGGGTTCTTTGTCTAGTACAAAACCTGGACATTGCAGATGCTCAGGTTGGCTCCAGACACAGTGAGATGAGATTCTCCAACTCAGCTGAAGTTGAGCAACTCTTTAGGAAGATATTGGAAATGGGAGGGGGTCTCTTGCAGCATAGGCTTAAACTAACTAATATCTAAGTGCTTACCAAATATATAATCTAATTAGTTTATGGTTCCGGGGGGTTTCAAGGTTAGAAGCAAAGTCAACTATCAGCAAATTTTCTTAAATAGAATTGAGGTTATATTCAGTAAGTCAACCCTTTGATCAACAGAGAGTCAGTGCCCACTTAACTACTCCTTTGCCAAAATGTGTAACAAATACCTGTTTATGAACTGATGCTGGTCTCAGTTTATTCAGACATGTTGGATCCTCTTCCAAGAGAACAGGGCCTAGACTTTTTCAATAAAATGAACTAAAGCTGGCTAGTTTCGCATAGACATACACCACTATATCTTCTGTTACTCAACCAATTCATTGGCTACTTTTCTTCTTTTGATTTGATTAAACTGCCTTTACTAGAAAAAATGTCTTTGATTTAGATTTTTGGAAAGAGTTATCATTCCCTCTCACTTGGGCCCAACTCCAAGGAGCTCCCTACTTGTAAGCATGTAATGCCCTTTCCCTTTAACAGTTATCTTTGTTGTCAGCCAGTGGCAGATGTCTTGATTTCTTTGAGGTCATGATTTAATTAAAATTCCAATCTCTGAATGAAACAAGCAGGGAGACCTTGTCCATTGATTAGCAAGTGCATGATAAGTGTGAATCTTTTCCTGACTATGGGGAGGGGGTTAACTCTCCACAAGTATAAATGTCAGATGAGCTATTAGCTAAAGTTCAGAAAGTAACAAAAATTCCATGCTCAGATTTTGAGTATTTTCTGACACTGGTATTGGAAAAGTGAAACATTTAACTAGTGAGTGCTAACATATAAAATGAAACTCCTACCAATAGTTGCTGAGGGGATATCCTTTGCCTAGTGCTTCAGCAGATGCTGTGATGTGACACCCAGATCCCTCTTTAATATGAAGCACTCATTGCCTAGCTGCTACGAATATAAGCTCCTGCTAACTCACAGCTAACTACTCTGGGAATTTTCCCAGTTGATGGAAGCATTCTTGCCAAAGTTGCAAGCTTTCTGTTGAACAGGGCAGCCCACATCCAATGAATGGTCCATGCAAGGATATAATGTCTTGCTGCCTTTGTCTCAATGTGGAACAACTCTGAAGGATACCTTTACCTGGACCATTCAGTTCCTTCTAGTGAGTTGAAGAGAGGATATGATAACTCAAAACATTAGCGGGCTGGAGAAATTCCATGATAGTGATAATTTTCAGTAAATTTTGTTTTGCCAGATTTTAAACCTGGAGTGTGTGTGTGTGTGTGTGTGTGTGTGTGTGTGTGTGTGTGTTACCAGGGGATTAAATAATTGAGCTGAGGCAGCCTACTTCTGTTTACATTTACATTATATTAAACTAATACTCCAACCATTCTGAGGTCTTGAGTATATTTGGTGCCAGAAACAGTGATGTTAAATAGAAGATTTAGTTTTGTAAGTTCACTGCATCCAGACCTAAGAGTCATCACATAAAATTCTGAAATATAGATTCCAAAGCAAGCAACACCAAGAAGCCTGAAACATGGCAAGACCCAATGATGTAACAATGAAAAAAATATCTTTTCTTAGCTTCAAAAGCCCATAGACAAAGGTGTATCAATGGTAGAAGATTTAATGGAGCAGGAACACGCACAAAAATACTGCAGTGTGCTAAGTGCAGTGATAGAGGAAAGAACCAAGGGTTCTGGGAGCATCTCCCTCAGAGGTCAGAGGTATCTCGATTAGGTGACAAATCAGCTGAGCTTTTAAAAAAGGGAGGCATTGGTCAGGAGGACAAGGGGCAAAGAAAGTTAAATAAATGAAACAGCACATACAAAACTAGAGAGACATAAAGAAGATAGTGAAAAAATGTGGTGGCAACAACAAAATAGATTTTGCTTTGTGAGCATGCTGGCAAAGGGAACATGTGGCCGCAAGAAGAGGAATTCTGAGTGAAATCTCAAGAGAGAAAATAATTTCTACACATTATCAAAGCATTCTGGGTGGAATTTATTTAGGCCAATGAGAGGGAAGAGAACAGAGAGAAAAGAGAAAAAAAAAAGGCAGGAGCATTTTCCATTGTGAAAATTCTTTAAATGAGGGCTGAAAGTGGAAGATATTTGAAAAAGATTGCTAGTTTTCATGGTGCAATCAGAAAGCACGGTTCTGCAGCATGTGAATTTCCTTGCTGTAAATAGAAATTTCTGCTTTTTTATTTAAAGATGTATCAAAAATGATAGATTGAAAATTTTATCTAAGGTCTGGTCACACTTTCCCAGGATCTTTCCTTGAGGAACTCAACATAAAAATAAAAACAAGACTAAACATCTCAACACACACCAAAACAACCCTTAGACTCTTAACAGCAAGATGGTGGTTCCTAGAGGGGAAGAAGATTGGAGGAGGAATGGACAGAGGGAGTCAATATGTTAGTGGTGAGTGGTACTAGAACCGTGGTGGTGGGTGTGGTGAGGTATATACATTTATTGAAGTGTGAAGTTGTAATCCTGAAATTTATAGAGAACTGTAAATCAATGCTATATTAAAAATACAATAACCAAAAAAGCCCAGATGTCTTTTACGTATGATTATTTTCAGAAGGGACCATGCCCAGGTGCACCACAAAAGGGCAGTGTGGCATCATGGTGAAGAGCAGGGACTCTGGAGACATGGAGTCTTGATTCAGGATCCTCATTCCCTCCTTTTTCATTGTTACCTGAGCAGCTCACTAAACCTCTCTGAGCCTCCCTTTGCTAATTATAAATAGGAACTTTTCTTAAAGTTATTTGAAAGGTGAAATGAGTTACTATATGTGAAAGATTTAGAAGAATGTATAGCACATATTAAGTGTTAGGTAAGTGTTATTATTTTAAAGTGAACTTTTAGTCTATAGAATCAAATTAGTGGTTACCAGAAGGGAATGGGGTGGATGGGGGAAAACAGGGTAAAAGGGGTCAACTACATGGTGAAGAATAGAGTTGGTTCATTGGAGGTGATCTAAATGTATTATATTAAATGCTGATAAGCCATGATGCAACCCTACACCTCTATAATGTTATGATGCAATGTTCCTTCAATAAACTAAGCTACAAATAAATAAAATGCTTTTAGTTTATGATTCCTTTTTAACATCACTTGAAGTGATTAAGAGTTCTTTTGCTTCTCCCTAATTTGTTTTTCAATCTCTATTAAAAACAGTAACAACAACAAAAAATCCTTTTCAAGGAAAGTCTTCTGTACGAATGCCTCCAGATCACTTGCTAATTGTCCTTCCTGGTGACTGGTCAAAGTGATTCAGCCTTCTCTGCCCAACTTTTCACTCCTACAGCTCTGGGGTTGCAGCCATGTTTAGAAAGAAAAAAATGTGTAGCGTCAACCATTTGGATATCAATTGTAAGTACTAACATTGGCATCTCCTTATATATGGTCTTGCACTCTTGACTAGTCATTACCTATATGGATGTCTTGTCTTTTCAAAGAATGTCAAATTCTGGGAAGCAAAGGTGCTTCCCGGCTTCTCTACACGCTGCAATACCAGGGACATTGCTGGCAGAAAGCAGCTGTTCAGCAAATACATTCAAAATAATAGTCAATGGGAAGTTGCAAAGTTGGTTGATTTATACATTGAGGGTAACTATCTCTTCTGCTGTGATGCCTGAGTGTCTGTTTAAAAGTTTAAAAGTTCCAATGATACAAGAAATTAGATAAACTCCGTCAAAACTCACAGGACACAAGATGATGGCCACCAGAGGGGTGGGAGAGGAGAAGGCTGGAAGGAGGGGGTAAGGGTGGTGGTAAATGACACTGGACCTCTGTTGGAGGGTGTGGTGTGAAATATAGATTGAACTACAATATCAGTATTCAAAAATTAATTATGAAGAAAAGATCTAATAAATATTAATATTTTTTTCAAAGTTCCGCACCCCATGTTCTTTAACAACGAATTTAAGATTCTGCAGATTTTCTATAATGTGCAGATATTCTACTGTAACTTCACCCATTTAATAGAACAATTAATGTTTGTTGATTGCTTACTAAGTGCTGGGTATTGCTATAAGAAATTTGTATTGATTTCTTATTATATTATTTCTTATTATCTATTATTTACAATAATCTTGTGGACTAGGTAATATTACTATCTTTTTTTAATAGATGAAGAAACTAAGGCACAGATTTTAAAGGAACCAGCACAGTTAAGTTACTCAGTTTAGCACAAGATGGAGCTGAAATTTGAATTTCTCCTAGCCCCAAAGTCTGATTCCAGTTTCCTTCACTAAGCTGCAACCCAATGAGTCTAATCTATTTTAGAAATAGACTATAATTAGTATTATACTCTTTTCAGACTTTCCTTCTTATTTTCCTCAATCAGGATATTTCAAATTAACTTTAAAAAAATAACTTAAAAAAAATGTAGAGCCCCTTATACCTTTATAATGCTAGCACATAATAAAATTTAAATAAAGCAACCAAAATAATAAAAAAAGTTAGGGGATTTTTATTTCAAGTTTCTTCTGACATCTAATCCTTAGACAATTCCTCCATGTATTTGACCCATATGCATTTTTACTTTATCTTATACCTTCCAAATGATATTGTTTCATTAAATGTTCTGATGTATCTTCTTTTATTAATCTCATTTGATAGGATAAGTTGGTTTCTCTGGAAATATATCCATCCTTCCTCCGCTCTATAGCACTTAGCCCAGTGCAAACCCTGTTTTTCACACTCAATGCAGACTTAAGGAGCAGTGCATTTCCAGAGTGTAATTTTAAGTACACTGAACCCAGAATTCCATGAAGGAAGAGCCTGGGGATCTTTATACCCACCACACACGCAAACTCTGACACATGAAATTTCTGGGTCATCTACATGTACAAGCCTCCAGGAGGCAAACTCAGGCCCCAAAGTGGGTTATCAGAACTCTGTGAATTCAGGGATACATACACAAACGATGGGTAGAATTCAGTGTGATTAAATGCCATCTAACATAGAGTGACACAGAAATTTCCCAATGACCAAGAAAGAAAAGCCAATAAGGTTTGGAAAGTCTATATCTCTTCCAATATCCATTCTAAACTGGAGGTTTGGCAGACCAGTGATGATGCAATAAAGAACAATGAGTCTCAGTGAGCAAGGTACCCACAGCATGTCCAGAATCTTAGAAGCTTCCAAGATTTGTGTAGCAGCCTTGTCTCAAGTGTCTGCTTTCTCTCTCCGCTCCAGGGGTAATGGTCTGAATTTCGTAACCACAGCACCATGCCATCCAGCATGTCTGTCAGAATTCCCTATGGTAGCAATTAACATTTATTTTACAAGTCTTCCTCTCCAGTTACTGAAAGATTTGGCTAGAACACATTATAGAAGACAGTGGGGCAAACATGACTGGATGCAAAGTTGAACGAACATATAAAATTGATGAAATTGTAAGGCAGATTAATCCATGGCAGACATGTTTCTCCAGAAGCTCCCATGAACTTCTTGATCTGCTGTTTTTAATCTAGACTCAAGGCCAAGACAGAAGGGAGTCTCTTTGCTACTCCTGTTCACTGATTATTCCCTGTGACGTAATAAACACACAAAATAAAAATTCAGGATCTGTTCTATAACAAGGTTGACATGCAGTTAATCAAGTTTAATGTGGATTTTAGAAAACGTATGTACAACCTGCTCAAAAATAACAAATGAACACATGTCAAGACTCAAACAGAAACCAGAGCTGCAGAAAAGAGAACTGTAGAGATTCTCTCAGGCACATTTATGATAAAGAGGATTATGTTAGAAAAAGCAATGGTCTGGTGGGCCTTTGATTGAATTGCAGCTTATCCCAGAGCCAAATTCTCCCTTCTGTCTTCTCAGTACCTGGGTTTCTTGATGACCACATGCCACGTAACTGGAATTTATGACACTAACAGAACATCAGTTTATCGCTAAAAAAGATCCCAAACAATCAGTGAAACAAACAAAACACTTGGAGCTGAAGTTGATCTTGGTAGTAGAAAACATTTGGGAATAGAATGTTAATGTGAATGAGCAGGAAATCTAAAAATTGGCCCATGGGTCCCTCTCCTTTTGCATTATAGCTTGATTTGATCTCCTTCAAGCCACCCACAGGTGCCATTTCCCCATTCCCTCCAAGTATTATTCTGTTCTATTGTGTTCTTAAACCATCAAGTTCACATCTTGGACAATATAATTAAGATCAAGTAGCAAGCAAGTGGAGATGATATGCAGTTCTTCTGAAGGAGTACTTGATGTGAGAAAAAGAAGTAAAGAACTATGGCAAGGATTCAACTCTGAAACCCATTGAATCAGATTCTCAGAGGCAAGATGTCACTTTCTGGGAAAATATTTTGCTCACTATGAAATACTCTGCCATTTATTTTTGTGTCATGAGAACTGGCCTATGTCCTAAGAACATAAGTAATCTACAATCTACTCTTCTTAGTTGGAAAAGTCTTTTTCATTCATGCCTCTCTGTCTGGTGATACTTTACTCTTCCCATATTGATCCTTCTTCGTAGAGTTCTGTATTCCAGTCCATGCAGATCTCATGTTATCGCAGTGTTGCTGCCATTGGGAGCTACAGTCACTCTAGTTTTAGCAGTGTCTTTCTCCCCTTATCTTTCAAAGCACCAGGTTTCATACGGAAGACATTTCCTTTTGGGGCAATGGGCACTTAACATTCTGGCATCACCTCTAGGCACTTTGCAAAAAGAAAGTACATCTTTTAAAAATTCATGTAATACCTTACATTAGATCATAATGCAAAGCCATGTATGGAGATACATTTGTTGAATGTATTTGTATCAAATTAAACACATTTCTAATATAATACATAGTTATTACTGCATTTAAAAGCAAGACCAAGTAGCAAACCCTATTACTCTAATTTTAATAATAGTGATGATTTAAATAATATTTTTAAATATCTGCAACACTAAAGCTTGTAGAACACATTATCTATCTAGTGATAATAGATATCCAGTGAATGTTTGTATATGTATGTGTGAGGTTTAGTGGTGTATTATCCTACACTGTGGAAAGAAATGTCAAATTTCAGCTATAGATTAGTGAGTGGTCCAGAATTCTATCAATTCAAGAATTGTGATTTACTGCTTACAGGAATGCCTTACATCTGTTATATTATTGCAACTAGCTGATAAAATCAGGCGTAATTCCAAAGACTAACAGGGCATAAAAAAAAAACCACTAGTTCTTAGCTCTTCGTAGTAGCAGAACAAGAAGTTGCTGAAAAGCAAAATTTAGGTAAACATCAATTTATGCATAGCTAAAATATTCTAAGTCAGCCATAAGCATTCCCAGAGTTAGTTGCATTTTTATTTGACATAATTTCTGTTTTGCTTTGCATTTTACTTGTTTGTATTCTTACCTCTTCCAGTAAATTGTGTTTTCTGAGGGGTGGATTCTGCATCCCAGTTATCTGTTCAGGTAATAAGAATTGAAACTAAAGTGGCTCAAACAGTGTATGTGTGGAGTAGGTTGATATAATGAAAAGGAAGAATTGATATATTTCTCAAGAGGGCAAGGAGAGCCAAGTTTTGATGCAAGACTTTGGACTGAAGATTCTTGGAAAATTAATAAAAATGGGAAAGCTAAAATAAAATGAGTGCAGTTGAGGGGGGGTCACAACATAATGCTATTTCATTCCTTTCTATATTGAAATTGTAATGTTTTTCCTCTTTCAGAAATTGTAATGTTTTCCAACATAATCTGTAAGCGAAATGTGATAGAATATGAAATCAAATCAATTTTAAAAATTTGAAAATGTCAGATTTGTTGAAAACATTTTTTCTTATATAAAGTAAAGGTAAAAACAAGATCAACTAAAAGCATCTTGTTGGGACATCTATGCTATATATTGTGATTTCTACGTATCGGGTAGAGGGTTGAGTGAAATTTTAAAATATGGAAGAAAGGGACATTGCGATGATTTCTCCATATAGTATATGTAGGATAATTAGAATAAAAATATATTTCTAAGGAGATAGATGTATGTGTTCAACTGTTAGTATTGAGGTCACAGGCAAGTTATTGAGAAAACAGAACTGAAGGACTGAAATTCCAAAGAGAATTAGACGGTTATTTCTTTGGTCAGGGACTTAAATATTTTTGGTTAATCATACTATACATTGTACAAGATATATTTATCAATTGGAATTTCTGTAAGAGAGCCTTTAAGAGCATAGACTCTGGAATTAAGTAGACTGAGTTTGTATTTCATTTGACTGCTGTATATTATTCTTAGTATGATGCCAGAGTCATAGAACAGATCCAGTGAAATTAAGTGCTGATTTTGAATGGTCAGGTGAAGTCATCGATGGTGATGACATTTTGAAAGTCTTCCTTTCAGAAGATTGGTAACTTTTCAAGGACAAATGACAAAGTAACAAGTGTGTTGCTAAAGATATTGTGAAAAGAAAATGTCATAAATCAGACACTTATCCTTGTAGAAGAATCCAAGAGTAAGATAAAAGGAAACCAGAAGAGAAATTTTAGAAGGTATTTTTGGAGAGCAGAAGTTGAATTATGATACTGTGGTAATTATTACATCTTAGAGAAGCAAACATTTCAAAGAAAGCCAAAGCTGAGAAATATTACTGAATTAATAATTGGAAGAAGATTGATAAGAGTAACATTTTGCTAGAGTTTTGGAAATATCCTTGAGGAAAATATAGGAAATAGAAGTAGGAAACATAGAAGAAACTTTTTGTCACGGAAATAAAAGTATTAGATAATGGATGGTGGGTTTGTCAGGGTTGTGAAAACTTTTTGGTTTTGGTTTTGGTTTTGATTTTGAGACAAAGGGAAGTGTAGACACACTTTTGGAGAAGGGGTGGAGATCACTGAAGATACACACCAAAGATAAGAAAATTAATAAAGCAAAGTCTCAAAAGATCTGGGAAGGAAGTGAATTTGGAGTCAAATTGAATGATGTGTTTCAGTAAATAGTAGGGATCTATAATTCTCTGAGTCAACAAAGAGATTTTAAAATGACTTGCAGTTAGAGCAACTTAAAGGTTATAAATGGACTTGTAAAGAGCTCTGACTAGTGTATTTTGTTCTATTGATTAAGGCGTAAACTGAAAAGAGGACAAGTGTTCTGTTGTCCTTGGCTCAAGAGCCAACGAAGAAGGGTCAAGCTGAGTGTTTTCTTTCACAGAGCTCGCCAGACTGAAGGAGTCAGATTGGCATGTAACTCTCCCACTAAGAATAGTGGGCACCAAGGAAGACTAGTGACAGAAGGTAAAAGTGTGCTTGCACTTTTAGGCAGAATATTCTAAGTATGCAGCAAGTGGTGCACACGTAGGGGTTAGTGAACCGCATTTGCCTACTTCACAGTTAAATATAAATGCTAAGAGTTGTTGGATACAAACTCTTTTGGGATTTGAGTTGATACCAGTTGATCAAATGGAGGGATAATGTGATGGAAAAGAGTGACTTTACTTTTGTGTTTTGGCATGTGGAGTCCATGATTTGCAAATGCCCATATGATATCCAGCTTTTAAAATGCTGAGACTTGTTGGGCTTCAGTAGAATTCTGACACATACTTGTAGAACAATTCTAATTCCATCCGGTTGCTCATGCCTTCTCTTGAATTATGCAGTGCTGACAGAGCAGCCACATTTCCCAAGTCCCTTTTCCTCAATGCAGATGTGGTTCCAACTGTAATTGTAAAAAAATTGAATATCTCAGATTTACCCATTGTTTTCTTTTTGTGGTATGACTAATTCAAACTGTGGCAAAAATTTGATCTGGTCTCTAAGACAGAGTCACGTATCTGCCTGGTCTACAAAGTCCTTCTCCGGGACACATACTAGAAATGCTTCTGTACTTACCAAGTACACATCTTGAAATACAAGTCTGCTTTCTCAGTTTCATTATTTTTGACCTATTCAGCATTACTTTACCTGAGAGGAAAATGTAATCTATTGGATATATATGTATGTGTATATATGTGTGTATATATACACACATATATACACATAACAAACTTTATTTTGTGTCTTACTTATTAGATTGAAAGAATAATTCTCCTGTGTTTGTGATGAACACTCTTGCATTTAGATAGAGCCATTTTGTTTCTGGATCATTCAGGTGGGTCTCTATCTCTGTGAAATAGAGGCTGGATGTTTGAAACCAAAATGCTAATAGACATCGACCTCTATTCAGATCACTGTTTTTTGGAAAAGCAGAGATGATCAAGTGGATCAGAGAATGGGGGAAAGTAAAGAAAGTTAAAGAAACACAAATGTAGACCAGATGCTGGATGGCAAGTTTCCACTCTGAAAATAATAAATGCAGATACTGGGCAGCCAGAGGATAGTAAAAAAGCATGGACATCAACTTTATTTAATAAAGAATTAGAGGCTTTTCAGTGACAATTGAGACAAATAATGATTATATGAAACTGCCTTTCCTTTTCTTTTCTCTCCCGTATCTCATGTTTATTTTGGGAAAAACATATTACTTAGGCATGAACTGGATTCACAATAACCTCAATTTGCCTGGGCTTTAAATATCTAAGAATTGTAACAAAAAACACCCAATCAAGAATCTCAGAAGGAAGGAAGAACATGAGATGAAAAGGGAAATTCTACGTAATTAATACATGCACTCAGGTTCCATCAATAATCTGAACATATGTTGTCTGTCCAGCAAGAGTCTGACTTAAATTGAGAGAATCTCTAGGTATGGATTCAGGTTCACATGGGAAAACTTGAATGTACCTCTACAATGTGGTATATTGAAGGGCATAGTTACAAATGACAGATGAACATTCTGGTCACCAGATCAATACTATAGCTCAGTTACTTATCTTTCCATATTTGCCATACAGCTTGTGTAAGCATTGTTTTAGCTTCATATATACTGGAAAAAAAATACCATACACTGAGTGGCTTCAAGCAACATATGTTTAATGCCTTATATTTCTCTGAGTGAAAAGAAATCTGACATGGATCTCACTGAACTAAAATAAAAGTATAAGCAGTCCTTTCTTTCATTATAGAAACTCAAGGGGTAGTTGAGTTTGTTGTTTTCAGCTTTCTTGGACTACCTACTTTCTTGGCTCATAGCCACCTTCCTTTATCTTCAAAACCAGCACTATTGCATCTCTCTGGTCTTAATTTTTCATCACCTTTCCCTCTACTTCTGCTGTCCTCACTCCCCCTTCCAATTTTAAGAATAATAGTGATTATATTACTCACTTGAATAATCAGAATAGTTTCATTATCTCAAAATCCTTATTCTATCTGTAAAATCCCTTTTTCCATGTAAGGTGACATATTGATAGGTTCCAATAATTAGAATTTGATTCTTCTAGGATGCTACTCTGTCTGCCATAGTGTCCAACTTCTCAGCTCCTCAAATGACACTTCCCCACTATCCATTCTAACACTGTGCACAGAATTCAACTTGCTATTCTGTGTATGGTTTTTCTTCCTCTCTCAGTTCTACCTACTGAATGCTATTCTGAATTTTTAGGTTCCAGTATAGAACCTTATTAAAATTAATCCTCTTGACTGATTCTTTGTATGACCTGTGAGAGTAGAGGCATTCCACTCAAGGAAGGAGGGATACAAAATGAGTTTCTTTCTGTAGATAAGACATAATGCAGACTTAAATAACAGCATTATTCCTTAAAAATAAAAAAGGTTGACTTCTGGAAAAGCAGGCTCTGAGATGAAGTTTCATGTGAAAGGTCTATTTCTGAAAAGTTAGAGTCAACATCTGAGGAAGAGAAGGTAAGGAAACAGGTGGGAAGAGGAAAAAGTTGAGCTAAAAATGGGTCACAAAATGACCTTGGACATACCCACTGGGGAGACCTGAAGCGAGAATGATTCTTCAGAGACATCTGAAGGTAATCTGTAAAACTAGGCTTTTACTTCATCAGTGATGTGCTTATGCATAAAGTTTCCCTTCTCCTGCAGAAAAGAGAAAGGAAATCCATACAGGGAAACCTGTACAGGGTCTGGCAGCTGCAAACTACAACCAATAAGAATCCTCAGGGACGAGACAAGCCCTTTCTTGAAGGTCATGTAAATGACACATGCATCACAGCACCCACGGTGAGTCTCTTATTTTTGTATGCCCTTTTGTTTTCTCTGTTTTGCTTTGTTTTCTCCTCCCTTAACTTTTCAACTTTGTTGTTTTTCTTTCACCTCTTCTTCCTTTAGCTCCAATAGATTTTTGTCTACAGTTTTCTGTGTGTGAATATTGAATGTGTTCATTGTGAAGATACAGGGCAGTTTTCATGGCCTATGGGGAGAGTATAAGACAGCATATACTCACAGCACAGCAATTGCCTATAGTCAAGGGCAGAGTTAGTGCATTTATGCCTCTCCAACAAGTTTTTCAAGTTTGAAAGATTCTTCTGTTTAACCCCTTGGACTTTTCTTGACTGTCTTAACATAACATAAAAAATCTGCATGTTTTGTTCATTTGTGTATTTCCTTCTATCATGACATCTTTCTGCATTTTTCCTCCATTTCAAAGATAACCATTCAGTGTGTGTAATGGTACAGCTTCACGTCTACTTGTGTGGGAGGGATATACTGTGCAAAAAATACATTTCTATTTTGTTCACTTCATTGACCAGTTCTCTCAGAAAACCAAGGATCATGATTCCTCCATTCATATTGTCATGTGCTCTCAACACCAAAACAATCACTTAATCACACAAAACCAAGAATCAAATACAATGACTGTATGCCTTTAATATTTCTTGCCTTTCACTGTTTTTCTAATACTAACTTCTCAGTCCTGTGATTCTCTAACCCTTGAATCATCTACTTCCAATTTTTGCCTACAGTTTCTCCCATCCTTTCCATTTTATGCTACAAAAGGAAAATCATTTTGTCCCACAGATCTAAGCAAACTTGAAAACTTAATATGTCTTGTTGACTGGCTTATTTCCACATGTATCTTGTTTCTATTAAATAGCCACCAAATATGTGACCTTATAAAATATGCTAATTTATTGCTTTCTAAATGTAGCTTGAGTTCTTTTCTTTCTGTGTTTATGTGATTCTCTTTGATCCACATGTTCTCCCTGGATCTCTGAAGTATATTAAATTCAGAATTTTTCTTTATCTCTCTTCTCTAATTCCTGTCCTTATTTCTTTCATATATATATATATATATATAATATATTATATATATAATATATATATATAATATATTATATATATATAATATATATATATATAATATATTATATATATATAATATATATATATATTAGCCAGTCTCATTGAATGCAAACACCATGAGGACAAGGATTTATTCCATTACATCATATATTCCCTACAGAATCTTAAACAGGATTCTGGGAATATGAGATAAATTTCTGTTGAGTTGCATTTAAAATAGTAGTACTCTTGCCTATTATATTGAGCTTAGTTTAAAAGGAGTTAGAAATTGTGAAATAAGTCATTAACTATTCAGAAAATCACCAGAGAAAATGCTACAGCCAGAATATTCATCCTCTGAGGCCATATTCAGGAACCTCTTGGTCCTTTTCTATTACACACTCATTATTTTCACAGCTGTGGAAGCCTGAGAAAATGTTCTAGTCTGAGAGATCACCTTTTTCACAGGCTGATGTGAGCTAAAATAAATGCCATGAAAAAGGAGTATTCCAAAGCAAACCAGAAAATAACAAACAGAAATGCCCGTCTCTTTATTCTTGCAAGTTTATTTTCTTAGCATTGATCTATATCCTTTCCCCAAGTTTCGTGTCTATTGTTGTTAGGAAAAATAGGCAAAATTTGCTTGATTCATTCTCTACAGATGTTCGTTTTTCTTATGTTGCAGACTGCAGAGAGATCATTTATCAAAACCATTTTGATACAATAAAAATCGTCTGTCTTCATATGTACTTCAGTCTAGCTTGGTATAAATTTTACCCCTCTTTCTCACAACAAACTATGACTCAGTATCGCCTAGTGTGAATTGCCATGTTATCTTGTAAACAGCAGTATTTAGTGACATAAATATTATTTAGGGTCATCAATGAAAAAGTTTTGAAAGCATGGACATCCTCTCAGATTGGTACAACTTATTAAACTATAAATTTAGCTTTTTCCAAGTTGTATTTTACATATTCATTCTCCTAACAAAAGACTCTGCCATTTAACCTAGAAAACTACTTAGAGATTCAGTATGCTTGTTAACATGGAAACTTATGAGAAGTATATATAGAAAAGGCTGCTAAAATGCTTTCATAACCGGGGTCTTTTTTCCCCTATATGACTCCTCTAGTTTTTTAATTTAATGGACCATTCATTAGCATTTATAAGATAGCAGAGGTCTTTAGATCTATGCCAAACTAGATTTGATTTTAGATAAAAATAGCTAGAAAACTATAGTGTTTGGAAAGGCTTGTGATTTCTTTCTCCTGGGAAAACAAGTGAAAAAATAGTTATTACCTTGATATAGTGATTCCTGATTATAACTGAGGACACAAGCTTCCACTTTTCTGTTCAAGCATTATAACACATGCTTTGTTGACTGTTAGTATTCAGATACTTAAATTGGTGCTGGAGCCCAGAAAAATGAGGAAAGGTAGAATGACAAAAGCGGATGAAATCATTTTTAAAGGGCCTTGCTAGGATAACCACTTGTACATTCCTATTTACACTATTTTGACTGGTACTTGGTCCCATGATTACACCTAGTTCCAAAGAGGAAGGAAATAATAGTCTTTACTACCAGATGGGTCTATTCTAGCTGCAAAGAAAACTACTGCTAATGAAACAGGGAATTAGAAAAACTTTTATTTACTGGGTTATTCTTAGCTCACAGGCCAGCCTTGAGGCTCCAAATAGAAAAATTCAGAGCAATGTGTTATGGCCACAGAACGTTTCACTCACTGGTCATAGACCCCTTTAGGCTATCAATCCTCAGGTAACTGCACGGTCCAGTTTGGGCACATATACCGACACACCCGGGGGCTCTAGGAGAATTGCAGAATATACCTGGTGTCTGGATGGTTAAACTGGACCGCAACTTTAGATAATGGAAGAATGTTAAAAATGTAACTCTGTGGAGCCATGATTGTGTCTGTCAAAAATTATTAACTGCCTTCATTCTCTGCACCTTTCTGTATGTATATAAACCCTAAGCCACACATACAGATGACCACATGATTTGAGTGCTCCACTTCTGCGGTTGCTGGCAATAAATCTCCTCTCAAATTAATAATTTCTGGCTTGTCTCTTTGATCTCATTGGTTACTTTGTAACACTAAGAGGAAAGGACAGTTTCAATTTTGTGGAAAAATGATCAAATGATCAATCTCTTCAGCAATTTCTATAAATCAAAATTATTGATTTAAGTTAACATTATGCTTATTGACCCTAAGTGTCAAGCCTTTTGTTATTCATACTTCTGGTTATTTCATTCTTCAGTGACTTTCAAATGGAGCATGGGAATTGCTTTTATCACACGTGGAGGCTTAAATGGAAGTCTGTGTGCCCGCTTCTTCTTTTTGATTTTCAAGTTACAATGTACTTCAGAATTTCCCATGCAACTAGATTATATATAAATTATTTCTATATATATATATATATATATATATATATATATATATATATATATAGAAATTTCATTACAATTAAGCCCTGGCACTCCCTGAGGACAAACTCAGTATTCTCTTGGAAAGAGAGAGACAATGACAAGGAAAGCACTGTTATTCTGATTGAGGAGATCCTAAAAGACTTAACTTCTATCCAACTGACAGAAATGATGCATGCATAAATTCATCTGAGATAAGCCAGGCCTGACTCAGCTGGCTCAACCTTTTAAGAAAGCATAATAGGATTGTTTGTTACACGGCACACTAATTGTAGCTAGCATAGAAAACAATTAGCTGAATTAATTCTCTTTGCCATACAAACTAATGGAGGCCTGATAAAGTAAACTATTAACATATGAGTCCATTTGGAATATGTTTGAAACGCAGAGAAATAGTGGAATTTGTAGTAAAAGCAAGGACAAGTTTGGTGTAGGGAATATCTGTGGTTGTCGGCCATCCTTTTTCCATTTTCCTCATTAGATTCAGTTTTCCTCAAGTGCCTGTTACTTGATACTGTTTAACAAAGTTCCCGTCTCTGTGGATGATCAGCATTGCCTGTGTCCCATTCTATAATTTTAATTTTAATTTTACATTATCTTATTCAATTATCTTAGAGTCTCCTCTCTGGTCAGAGACAATTTATTAGTCAAGTAAATACTCTGTTTAGTGTGATGTTATCAAACTGAAAACTTATCTATATAAAACTATACGCTGTAAGATTTTCAAGTTATGATGTACTTCAGAAATGCCCATGCAACTAGATTATATATAAATTATTTCTATATTATATATAAATTTCATTACAATTATGATATACACACATATACTTGTATAAAATTCAGGGTGGATTTTTTTAAAAGGAAAGGAGGAAACCCAGATGAAGAATGACCACCAAGAACTTTAGAGATAGTATATATTTTCTTCATAAAACACTAAGAAGAAAGGCATATCCTGGAGGTCTAGCCATCCGGTAAACCTGGGAGCAGTCCTACATACATCCTGAGGTCCCAAGTTCAAGACCAGGAGCCAGGAGAACAACCAATATAAACAACTATATAAAAATAAATAAAATGTTACATCCCCTTCTCTCTTCCTGTGTTCTTACTTACTCATCTTCATTCTTGCCTACACCTTTCCTTTAAATAACAAGAGCAAATATGAGAAGGTTGTATGCTCATACATACAAAACTCTAAATTACAGAAAGATTCACACACTTTCGTTAGTGATTGTTCTCAGTTACTTTTCCCTGACACTTTCTATGCTCCATATGTAATATATTGGATATTTCTAAGTGCTTATATTTGAAAAGTATCTATAGGGAATTATGAGGAATTCTAATGATTGAGAAATAGTGGCCCAAATAATGTTAATTTATACTGACATTTTCATTGCCATTATAATTTATCGGAGTAAGAATGACTAAACTGAAGGATGGGTTACTTTGGTGTACCTTAAATCACTTGAAAAAACTAAAATTTTCTGACTACATCTAGCGATCATGCCTCGCTAGATAATCATGCAAATATATTCTTTTAAATAATGATTCCATTACATGCGATTTTAAAAATCGGCAATTTTTTGATGTCAAAATTCTTTTCATTTCAACTACCTTCACCCGGAACTAGCACAAATAAATAAGGTTTTGCTTCTCTCTCTTGTAATAACAAGGAATCTGGAGCTAGCTAGATGTTGGCATTGGTTCAACAGCTCAATTATATCAGGGTGACACTCATCTTCTACTCAAAGATGGCTGTTCCGGAGTTAAGCATGCACTCATGAATTTTAAGACAAAAAAAGAGAGGGATAGTTCCAGTGTGTTTTCTAAAATAAACATTCCCTAAGAAGCTTCTGTTTATGTTTTACTTGTCTAATCTGCGTTAAAAAGATATACTGGTATGAAAAGGAGGCTGGGAATAACATAAAAATCTCCTAGGATATCATAAAGATGGAAACACATGAGGGAAATAAAGTATTTAACAACTGGTCTAATCCATACTAAGCCCTTCAAAAGATGTGTTATGAGCTAATCAAAAAAAATAGCAATGTGCTATAGTCAGCATTTCCAATTTTATAGAACAATATTTTTCATTACTGTCATAGAAATTAAAATAGACCATTTCAGAGGGAAATTTGCTAAATCCCTACTGTGTGAGGTATTATTCTTGGCTTGGAGACAAGTTGGTGTAGTACAGACATAGTCTCTATATTCATAGACCTCATTTTTTAATGGGGAAACTGATCATAAATGTACAAATGGTTGTAAAGACTGATAGATCCATGAAGAACAGAAACAGTTTACATTGTCAAAAATGACTTGTGGTTGCCAGATAATGTTGGAGGAAAAGATCAACCAGATTATTAAGAAGCAGAACATTCAAAACAAAGAGTTTAGCTAGGAATAGAATCTTGAGCAGACATAAACTTTGTGTGTTAGAATAAATTGAAACAAGTGTGACTGAAAATTAATACATAGAATAAAAAGTAAATAGAAATCATTTGAGTCACTTTAAGAGGACTCTGCTTATTTTAGCTACTTTGTTTGCTGTTATATGAAATACTATTGGCTAATATCTTAATCAGTGGGGTTTATGATTTTATGAATACTTCCAAAAAATGACCATGGATTTTATATGAAAGATAGAATGAAAGCATGAAATATTTAAGGTGAAGAGATCAGTAAGAAGCTTCTGGGTATTATAAGTAAGAAATATAAATGTCTTTGATTAGAGCAGTGGCAATGAAGGTAAGTAATTGGATTCAGAGTTTATTTTGAAGTTACAGCTTCTTGAATTTTCTGATTTATTGGCTGTATAATGTGAAATAAATAGATGAATGAAAGATAATTTCTAGGTTTTAATTCCCTCCTTGGAAAAAAGAGTTATCTGATGGCTTATAGAGGATAAAAGCTCTGTTCTCAAAATAATTTTGAAATGTTTATGGGATTACCAAAACAAACATAAAATATACCCCATACATTTCTGACTGTGCAGATCATGAGAGGATTTTAGACTGGAGATACAGAGTGCCACTAGTTTTTACATATTATTTGATGACATAGAATATTAAAGAAAAGAATGTAAACTAGAGAAGAAAAAAATGACAGAAGAGATAGCCCTGAAATTAAGAAAAATTTTAAAAGGTAGGCTATTGAAAAATAGGAAATGGTTAGAAGAATAAAAATCTAGTGAGGTGGGAAAAATTTTAAGTCACGGAAGCTAAGAAAGGAAAACGTTTCTAGTGTCAAAAATCAGATCATCAACTCTCAACGAGAGCAGAATATTAATCATGGGTCTGAAAAAGATGGGTTTCTTGGTGGTCTGGATGAGAGATATTTTAGTGAGAAATTAGGATTAATACTCTAATTGGAGTGGCCTGGGAAGGGCTAGAGCGCCAAGGAAGAGAGTATAATGTTCAAACTGTTAGAAGGAGTTCAAGATTAACTTGCTGTCAATTCAAAATAGATAAGCATAAGAATACATACATAAACTTTCTGGTAAACTCAAAACACACATCCATAGAAATAACAAGAAAATAAAAGACGATTCAAGCATAATACAAAAGGAAGCTATCAAGGTACAAGAGAAGGAATCATAGAGCAAAAGTACAGACAGAAATTACCACAAATCCAGAAAACAAATAACAAACTGGCAGTAAATATTTGAATATCAATAATTCTCCTAAACATCAATGTCTGAACTCACCAATGAGAAGACAGAGTAACTAGATGCATTAAAAAACAAAACCCAACTTTCTGTTGCATACAGGAAAACCATCTTCATTTCAAAGACAAATATAGGCTCAAGGTAAAAGACAATCCTACTAGCAAGTACAAACTTAAAAGAGACACAGATAGGCTTACATATGAAAAATAGACTTTCAACTAAAAATGATAAGAGAAAGGACTGACACTAATAATTAAAGGACCAATTCAGCAGAAGATGTAGCACTAATTAACATATATGCGCCAAATATGAGCATCAAAATCCATAAAGGAATTATTAACAGGACTAAAGAGGAAGTTTGAGAGTAACACAATAGCAGAAAGGAACATCAACTCTCAGTTAGAAAAAGAGAAAGATCAACCAGGAAGAAAACTGATAACAGCAACAACAAAAATCTTTAAACGGTGAATTAAACCAGATGGACTTAACAGACATTTAAAGAAAATTCCATCTAAAAAAGGTACATTTCACATTCTTCTCAATGTGCAGCATTCTCAAGGATAAACTATATGTTGGGACACAAAACAATGTCAATTAATATGTGAAAATTGAAATCATGTCAGATATTCTCTCTAATCATAATGGTATAATACTAGAAAACAACCACAAAAAGCTGGAAAATTCCCAGATATGGAGAACTAAAAATACGCTCTTAATTAACTATTGAGTCAGTGAGAAAATCAAAGGATGAATAAAAGAAAAATACTTGGAGACAAATTAAATGAAGATAAAAGGTATCGGAACCCATGAACAGTGAAACCCGTACCAAAGGGATGTTTATAGCAATACAGGTCTATATCAAGAAACAAGAAAAATCTCAAATAAATTATTTTTATGCCTAAAGGAACTAGAAAAAGGCCAAATCAAAACAAATGTTAGTAGAAGAAATGATATAAAAATGAAAGCAGAAATAAACAAAATGGAAATCACAAAGACAACATGAAAATTTATTAAATCAGGAGCTGGTTCTTTGACACAATAAAATGACACATTTTTAGCAATGCTCATTAGTAAACAGAATCAGAAGTAAAAGAGAAAAAGATACAGCTGACACTAAGGAAATGCAAAGGATCTTAATAGACTACTATGAACATCTAATACCAATAAATTGGACAATCTGGAAGAAATGGACAAATCCTTAGTGTCAAAGCCTTCGAAGACAGAATCAAGAAGAAATAGGAGGGTTGGAGGGAAGGAAATGAGGTAAACTGAACTAGTTGTATAGTGAAGGAAAAACTGAAACAGTGGCGAATTTAATGTATTACACACAGATCTTGATTACTCTGATGTATACCTTAAACCTACGTGATGTTCTAATGCAATGTTTCTTTAATAAAGTTAACTTTAAGAAAAGAAGAAGAAATAGAAAACTTGGACTAGTAAATCACAGGCAAGGAAACTGAAACAGTAATCAAAAGATCCCCCTAAAAATAAAAGCCCAGGACCAAAGGCTTTATTAGTGAGTTTTAAAAAGAAGAATTGATACCTATCTTTTTCAAAACATTTCGAAAATGTGAAGAAGGGGGAACATTTCCAAATATTATTATATGACATCAACATTACCCTGATATCAAAAGTAGAAACAAACTCATGGATAAAAAAACAAAAACAAACTGCAGACCAATATCTATAAGCCAGAATGAAAAACGATACAAAATCCGCAACAAAAACTAGCAAACAAATTCCACGAGACATCAGAAGAATCACGTAGCATGATCAAGTAGGATATATTCCAAAGATGCACGTATAGTTCAATGTTTGCAAATCAGTAATGGAATCATGTATCATCAAAAAGAAAGATAAAAAATTATAGGATTATATCAATAGATGCAGAGAAATAATTTGCTACAGTTTAGCAAATATTTATAATAAAAATATCTCAAGTAGAATATGTCTTTTGAAAATATGAGGACCAAAGGAGATTAACCATAGTGAACCTCATAAAGGTAAAATAAAAAAAGATAGGTCACATGTGACAAAACACATAAAAAACAAAGTTTAAAACATTTTCCCCAGTGAAGTGACAGAAAAGTTTTCAAACAGATTGAATAATAAGTCAATGACTTAGATGAGTTGTTTCAATGTTAGTTCCTTTCCCAAATTTAGCAGCTAATACATAAAACTCCCTGACACAGTTGTTATATTGCAGAAGGATTCTATTTGACTTATGATATTATCTATACCACCAAATTAGCAAACCATGGCACAGATTCTTTTCTGATGTCTTGTTCTGATGGTTTGATAAAAGCTACCTATGCTGCTAAAACATACAAATGGCAGCTTACTAAAATGATATTCAGGAGTGTTATGAAAACTGCTCCCCAAAATTCTGTTTAGGCCAATTTGCTTGTTAATTGTGTATTCTTAAGTAAACCAAAAAGTTTCTGAGGGAATCATTTCTTTTAAAAAAAAATTATTGACTAACTGTTGCTTCATAACCCATATGGATTTAAGGTATACTCAGCAGAAATCAACATCTGTAAAGAAGTCATTAAGTTTGCTAAGAGTTCAGTTCTATCACCACAAAATTGACCCCTTTCTACCGATTTGCCTACCCCCTCTCCTTTCTCTCCTGGGAGTCATTTCTGTTCAATGCCTGCATTTCATAACATTTATTAGGCTTGTGTAATGCCTTTCATTCCCACTACCCCACCACCACCAAATACTTTCACATGCGGGCTTGGCTTAGACACAGTACATCACAGGGAGTGGGTAGGATGACCATCTTCATTTGCACTCTGTAAGCCAGAAGTTTCTTCAAATTGGGAACTTCTTGAAGTTCTTCAACCAAACGAGTTTCTATGAATGACTTTGAAAGGACCTGACCTTCCAGATGGAACTACCTGTATCTTACCATATACGAACTCTGCAAAATCATACTTTCTGGCAAAATGAATTCAAATATTAGGATTCTGGAATTTCAGCCTAGCATTCTTACATATGCTGATATACTGACCTGGCAGACATTACTGAAAGACAGCAAATATAAATCCATACAGCAGCTATATAATCCTCGTATTACATACATCATGCAAGGGTATATTTCTCTATAGGCAATAGGGAAATGAGAGCTACTTTCAGATATCTTCAAAAATCACACTTTATTGAATCTAACTGGACTTTTAATTTATAAATATTTTCTCATATAAAACAAATAAAAGCTGGTGCTGCTTCTAAAGAGAAAAGAAATTTGAAGAGACTTGGCCTGAATCTTGGTTTATTTGTGGCACCTTGCATTCTGAGATTTTATTGTGATGATCATAAACAAATTATTATTTTTATTTACAGTATTAATTTTCTTCTCTTTACCTCTTAATTTATAATATGTTAATGTTTTCATTTTCTTTTACATAAAAAGAGGTAACAATTTTGAGATTCTAAAACATGACTCCAAAGAAATAGCTATTGTCATTTTCTTCTAAATCAATGTTTAAATACATTGATCTATAAACATATCATTTGAAAAACCTCAGATTTTATTTTGACAAGTTTGTTGAATGCCTTAACCCCTAAGAATGAAGTACTAGAGGCAGAGAGTTAAATCATACATTTCACAATCTAAAAACATTTACCTCAGGAAAAAATAATTGATTCCTTAATCTTTGTCTTCTTTTACCATAAAATTGTGTGTGTGTGTGTGTGTGTGTGTGTGTGTGTGTGTGTTTAATAGAGAGCCCAATTTTGACATAATATTTGTTTTCTTTGTGTTCTCTCAACTGGCTGAAGAGTAGCCAGATGAATAATCTGGCATCTGTTTTCTGGCCTTGTCTCTGAAACCTGCTATTAAGCATTGAGTCTCTCATTTAACTCTTCCACACCACTTTCAAGTACTTTGCTCAACTCGCTGCACTCTTCTTGCTCTATTTGCCATAGAATACTCTTAAAAACTGTCCTTTCTGACCATAGTGCCAGTGGGAATTGTTCAAGAACTTTGTGTCATTGCTCTGGAGTATTACCCCTGCTTCTAGATGGGTGTACCATGACAGTGAATTCTAGATGAGGATTTCCATTCAATGGGAGGAGCACCAGTGTCCTACCAATGGCCAATTCATGAAAAAAAACTATTCAATATGTATAGAAATGCATATTATTTCAAAGCACTTTCATAGTTATTATATTGTTTTCACAATAATTCTGAAGGATCGAGATCCAGCAGTACTATCACTCTTATTATGTATAGATCTAAGGATTAATGTGTAGCTTCCCATTTCTGTATTTCTCCTAATGTCTCCACTATTTTCTCAAACACAGATCTCCGGGTTTCCTTAGAAGTTCATCTCTCCATTACTTTTGATAGAATCTATTGAGTAATGACTAGGATTTATTAATTTCCCTTCATTTCTAGCACTAACATTCTAGACCACGAATTCTTCTCACGTGCCATGGCTACTTCCAGAACTTTCCACATGTTTTCCTTTTATGTTGAGTTCAAATGGTAGGTAGTTTTAGAATATAGGTTAAGTTTTAAAAAGAATGTTCTAGAAAAGAAAGAATGTCAGCTTGGAGTATAAGTATTGGTGTCACTGGAAAGTGTATAAGATGCAGTTACCAAATAAAGTGGGGAGTAGATCATATTGACATTTTTATTCCATGTCAAGGAAAGTATCCTAAAAGCAAGAGCTTTTTTTAAAAGAGTTTTGCATATGAAAATGGCATCATCAAATATGGATGCTCACAAAACCAATCACATTCAGTTTCTAAAATGAAGAATATACATTAGTAACATGGAGACCAGTGCAGTACAGATATGGAGCAATTTGGGAGTTCATACCAATGATCAAGGCAACAGATTATGATATACTAGTAATCAAGGGAATAAAGGTAAATTGCTATAAAGCACACAAGAAACAGATTTCAAATGTATGGCTAATAATTGAAAGCAGAAGTAACTACAGAAGATACTAAAAATAAATAATGAATTCTCACTTGAGACTCTTCCTTGAACAGATAACATAAGTTAAGTTCCGATTTGGAAATGATGAATTTGAGATTGCTAGGTATAGGCAAACAGTATGTTTCATGGATAGTTTAATGTAGTTGACTGAGATTGAGAAGTGATACAAGAGTGTTTTCTGTATAAATGAATTTATTGTTGAATGAATATACAAGTGGCTATCACAGAACCTTTTCAGGTAAGATGTTAAAAAGAATACTGTCTCCTCTACTTTGGGTAACAGTTTGGGATTAAATAATTCTTGAATCAGAGTGGATACTTTTAATTTGATTAAAACAATAAAAAGGTAGGAATAAAGCATAAAAATTAATATACATGGTTACATACTTACTATGAACAAGGCATTATTTCAAATCACTTGCTCTTTGTCTACTTTAATCAACCCAGAACTCGATAGTAGTCCCCACTTCACAGAAGCTTAAAGACCAAAAATAAAGGAACCTCATTTATTTATAATTCCAGGAATGGAACCAAATTACAACTGAAATTTCCTGAAACAATGTGATGATTTCAGTTTTGTTAATGGTCACAATATGTCTTGCTATGCACCTATGTCTCTTATTTATTTTACATTAGACTATACTCCACAATAGAATAAATAGATAAATGAATAGAATAAATGATACCATCAAAATAAATCTGAATACATATAAACACAATACCCAAAGTAAATGGCAATTGTAGACGCTGCACTCAGTATGTTTTCAGCTTCTCTTCCCTGAAAACCACATAGCAAGTACCATAGTGCCCCTGGATCCTGACCTGGTGGCTTATGAAAAGTTAATTCTCTGAGATAAATTTCATGGGAAATAATTTGTTGCACTCCTGCCTTGGATTCTGTTTGAATTAGTCTGTCGGCTAACATTTCTGATTTCCTAACTCCACCCACTTTAAGGGTATTCTATTCGAACAGCCTTTCCTTTTGCTTTTTTCCCCCTGTATTTGCAAGCTATATTCTTAGCAGACTTGTTTAGCTAGGTCCTAGTGGTTCTTGTTAAAATTCTCCTGTATAGGTGTGATCTTGCCCAGATTTCAACAAGGCTGGGTTATTTAAGAAACTTATTGGATGTATCATCCAGATTTTGGATCTTGACTCCTTCACCTAATTCAGTTCTATCCTATTCTCTCCTCTCACTCTCTTCCTTGGATTGATCGCCTCACAAGCCAAGGACTTAGTAGGGAATCTGCTTTCTTTGTCTCTAAGTTGTTACTTAATTCCTTTCCACAGAGATCCATTTCTCCACTGGTTCCCACTTTGCTCTCTGTGTTGGATATCTCTGATCTTTGTAAACTACATTTCTGGATATTTCTAACATACACGCGGGAAGAGTTAGTAATAGATTGCAACTAGGATGAAGACATAACCAGGGTATTTCTTCTCTTTTTGCTTTGGCAATGGTTTCATAGATGCCTGTTTGTCTCTCTCACTATCTCAGCTGTTACTAGGAATCTACAGGCTCTCAGCTGTTGTGACAATTGGTTTACCTCACTGTTCTCTGGTCGACTTTGTAACTTTTTCAGCACACTTACAGCTATGATGCTGTGTAAAATTTTCTCCCATCACACCACGGGGTATGAAATGTGGTTTTGGATTGGCTCCAGATCAGTCCACCTTTGAATCCACTTCCAGCTGAATATGAACTGAATAAGGATATATAATGTAAAAATAAGTGGTTTCCTTATGCCGAAGCCTGATTATGTATTTTCTTTACATTCTCCTTAAAGTTTCCTCTTTAGACTTCTTTCTTCCTGGCTGCTTTCTTTGATTTTTCCTCACTGCTTGAGACTGGTTTTGTTATTTGTTCATTTGTTGCCATATTCCATACCTATCTACATTGGAATTACAAGTAATTCCATGTCTTATGTATTTGCCTAGGTTATTCAAGCTTTTTTATAAAAGGTGAAAATTTGGACTTTGTAAATACATGTTTTCATAGAAGAAGGCAACTGTATCTTAAGTTTAAATCTGTTTGGTGTGGAAAATACAACTGCTTTTGTGCTCCCATAGCACTATGCACACTATTCTTAGCTACAGTGGTCAGCGAATGCTCAAGAATTCAGACGTACCTTCTGGATCCCAGCTAGAAGGGTGGACATCATTAGCCACGTTGGCTTTGTAAGGAAAAGGAGCACTTCCAGACAGTGAGTCTTGATTCATCACATTTGCACATAATATCTCTCTCTCTCTCTCTCTCTCTCTCTCTCTCTCTCTCTCTCTCTCTCTCTCTCTCTCTCTCTCTGTCTCTGTCTCTGTCTCTCCCTCTTTGACTCTCTCTCTCTCACACACACACAATACAAAACAACATCAAGCCATTTTTTCTACTTTCATTTTACATCATTAATCATTCTCTCTCTCTGAAGTTTGGTTCATGTTTTTAACCACTTCTAGCATATCTACGCATAGGTTATAGAAACTTATGCTACATCTTTTAATGGAATTTTATCTCTTCTTTTATTTTCTAATAAATATCAACTTTTTAAATATCTAACTCACATCTGAGTATCTGACAGTCTTCCACAATACTTTATATAGTAAATGTACAATATTTTTAGTTAAACATAACGAAACATTAAAAGAACACTTAAATGCAAAATTGTCTAAAAAATGCAGCAATTTCTTTCCACCTTGAAATTCTGTTAACTATAATGTTTTCATCTGTCCTCCATAGATAATGCTATTAGGGCCCTAAAGTTATTTTCCTAACATTCTGCTTGAAAAAAGATATGATCCATATTCCATAAAATTGCTTCCAATATAAAACCTGACATGACAAGTTATTAACAAATGAATGTTGGTTGAATAAGTTACATACTAGTCCCTGATACTGTCTCATTCATCTTTACAACCTCAATTTTGCTCCTATTTATCCCTTAGAAATTTTGCATCAAGTTTTTCTCAATATACTTTCATAGATGAAATAAATAAAATGATTTATACAAGTTGATTCTCACCTGCTTTGATTCTTTTGGCATCTAAGACTGCAGTTCAATGGCAGAGAGATGAAAAATAGCATGTCTTTCCAGAGGGAGTAGTAGGGTGAGGTCCCTACTATTCCTGAGTGTATTTGACAACACAATTTGTATTATGTTATTAATAAATGGTTCATGATCGAATTTCTATGCTGGGAGCACATGTAAGATCCCAGGTCATTCAGTAGTTATATACCTTTTATATACAGCTTAGTATCAATATTTGAAAGTAGGAAAGTGGTCATATTTATCTTTGTATTTTATTGTTTCAAGTATCAACACACTATGCCAATGGCATCTTGCCCTCAGAACACAGCACCAGGAATCGAGCTGATATTTAAATAATTTTTCTACTGAATTAATAAATAATTAAAAAAAAAAACCTGCATCTGTTAAATTGCCCTGAAGAGCAGGGGAATAGAGCAGCCAGAAATACTTCCAGGAAGCAACTGAGAAAACACCCTTTGGCACTTACCATTTAATCATCTTAATGTCAGTTTTGAAGCTGAAGAAATAAAATTTAGGGCCAAGAAAGAACAGTTTAAGCCAAATGCGTCTTTATTCCCGAGGCCACTGATTGCCTCACTGAATTTCTCACTTCGCTGAATTTGTGAAAGTAATTGTCATAATAGGATGCAGCAAAAAGAAAGATTTGGGGAAATTGTTTGATTTTTAATAAAATATGCAATGTCAAGGTACTGGTTAGTGTTATAAAACCTACATTTTAACATTATTTGAATCAGTACAATCCAGAAAAGCAATCTCTTGAGTGTTTCATTGGCATCACATTATCATCAAAGTTGGAGCGTCATTGTTGTTTTAGACTTAGATAGCTCATTGATTTGTAGCAATACACCCTTATGGATTTGATTTGCATGTTCCTGGTTATAATAATGTCAAATATTGTTTCCTGACATTCATTTATCTTCAAGGAGTATCTCTTTCAATTTCTAGCCTGTCTTTAAAATTGGGTTGTCATCTTCTTATTGATAACTAAGAATACTTACATATTCTAAATATGCCTTTATTAAACATGTGTTTCAGCCATATTTTCTCCTAGTTTGTGTCTTCATTCTCAGTGTATTTGTGTAGAAATTTTAAAGACTGATGAAGTCTAAGTTATCTTGTATTTCTCTTCTACATTATATTCTTCATGTCTTGGCTTCATCAAAAGTCACATGATTCATCCTATAGTTTCTCCTAGATGTCTTAGAGTTATAACTATTATTTTTCTGCAATGCATTTATTTATTCTTCTTCAGGAGTATAACACACTGAGAGGTATTATATAAGGAAGGAGGTAAAGACAGGCAACATTTTTGCACGTAGATATGTAATTATTTTATCATTATTTGTTGAAATGCATATAGGTGTTTACCTTTCATTTTAGAGTAGTGGAGAAATCATGATTTGGGGGATTATACCAGGGTTTAAATTCTGTCTATAATCCAGATGTATTTGCTGATGTCATTTATTCTGAATCATTTTCCTGATCTACAAAAAAGTGCTAGCAATAGGCAACTTTTCAAGTTTCTTTAAGAATTCTGTGAAACAAACAACATACATTATGTTTTCTATCCAGATGATACTTAAAAATGATATTTTTGCAATAAGACTACATCAAACTCAAATGTTTCTGTACATGAAATGAAAACACCACTAAAATAAAAGGCAAACTATTAAATATGGAAAGGTATTTACAAAATATAACATCAGACAAGAACTAGATGTCCACAATATATAAAGAGCTCAGAAACCTCAACAACAAAAAGCAAATGAATCACTTAAAAAATGGACAAAATTGCTGAACAGACACTTTTCTAGAGAAGACACACAGATGACCTACAGACACCTGAAATAATGCTTCAGAGAAATGCAAATAAAAACCACAATGGCCACTACATTAAGAATGGCGGACATGAAAATGAACAGAAACAAGTATTGAAAAGGTTGTGGAGAAAAAAGGAGGCCTCTTATAATGTTTGTGAGAATATAAATTAGTGCTACCTTTTTGGAGAATAGTATAGAGATTTCTAAAAGAGAGAAAAAGAGAGAGAGAATAGCACTAGACCCAGCAATCCTACTTCTAGGTATATACCCAAAGAACACAAAAATTTCAAACATAAAAAAATCTGCACCCTTATGCTCATAGCAATACAATACACAATAGTCAAGACTTGGAAACAACCTAAATGCCCAACCACAGATGACTGGATAAAGGAGCTGTGGCGTATGTACTCAGTGGCATTCTATGCAACTGTTAAAAAATGGTAAAACCTTGCCTCTTACAACAATATTGATGGAGCCTGGAGATCATTATGCTAAGAGAGATAAGCCAGAAAGAAAAAGAGATGTACAGGATGGTTTCACTTATATGTGGAATATAAAGAAACAAAGCAAGCAGACAAATTTCAATAAAATTCACAGAAGAAGAGACTGCCTAGGGGTGAGGGGGTGGGAGGACAGCGAAGAGAAGGAAGCAGGGAGCAGAGTGATGAAGGGCACTAGAACTCTGGTGGTGGGTATGGTGCGAAATGCACACAGACTAAGGTAGACACTCAGTATCGTAAAAAGCATATAGCAATATCAATAAAAGAAATGAAACAGGCCTTTCCTGGTGGCTGCAGTCATATGGTCACAGAAATCCTAAAGGCCTGGGAGAACAACTAACTAAATTTAAAAAAAAATTTTCTCTCTCTCTCTCTGTCTCTCTCTCTCCCCCTTTTGCCCATCTGCCCACTTGTCTTCATTCCTGCCTGCTTCCTTCTACTTAAAAAAAGGAAAGAAAAGATACAGTAAAGCAATGAAACTTTTAAAAAGTGACATTTTTTTATGGTTTATTTATTTTATTTATTTTTTTTTAACAATTTGTTCATCTTTTCTTACTGATAGATTGATAGCCCCTTAAAATCAGGGACTTTTTTCTCCCCAATTTCTTCAATAAGAGCCACAATCTCCAGCATAGAGGTATGTTCTATATTGAACAAAAATACCAAGGGAGATTTGAATCCTCAGAGAAAGCAGTGAGCAGCATGAACACTGGCTGTATACGCACATTTTAAAACTGATTCAAACTTAGAGAAGATGAAAAATATTGGGAAATGGCTGTGCTCTGCAAATCACACATACTGCTTTTTGCTCTCGTCAGCTTTTTTATTTCAACAGAAAAAGAAATCAAACATGAACCTGATTGATTTAGACTAATACTAGATAGCATGTCTGCTCTATGTCACATTATTATTCTGCAGTCTTTTATCTTCATTCCACAGACTGAAATTAAATCTTTATTTTCAATTGCCAACACGTTAATACTCAAGTCAAACAAAGACGTTGATTGCTTCCGGCAGAGTTTTGTGGGGCTAAGAGGAGGCAAAAATACATTGTCTTCAAGGAATGTATCATTTAAACCGATGCAGCTATAATCCAAGGATAGATTGTTGAAATGGGAGTCAAATAAGTTAGGTTCAAATTGCACTTCAGGCTTTTGAATAGAAAGCAAGTTATTGAACTGCCTTGACTGTCAACTTTATTATCCATAAATTGGCGCTAATTCACCTCAAAAGGCCTTTGCGTGCACAGATGAGATAATAAATGTGTAAGCACTTAGTGATCACTTATGTCCTATACAAATATAAGTCATTGTTATTACTAAAATTCAAATCCAACTTTAGAAAAGAATATGTTATTTGTTGGTCAATGAAAATGACCCCTGGAGACCTCCTTCCCCAAACCAACCCACACTCTACTAAGATGTAATACTACCTGTCATTACACCATGTGTAATGCATTGCTTTATGTTAAGTAAGGCTTCTCAGGTTTCCATTTAAAATGGAAATGCTTCTTAGAAGAATCATAGTTCAGAGAAACAGGACTCAAGAAGTAGAAATTGACCTTTTGTTAAATACCCAGCATCTAGGAAACATCAGCATGTATCTTTCCCTCCACTCTTTCTGACTAGGGTAGTGTAATATGAAAACATAAATCCTAGAAGGTTCGAAAAGTAGAAGGGAACAAACCTGAAAAGTGGAGAACATGTTGGAAAGAGGTCCAAAGGAATGAGTCTGCTTTTCCAATTATCCAGAGTAAGCCCTACAAATAGCAGATGTTAGGGAAATAGTACACAGATAGTACAATCCCTATTTTAACAATTTTATTTCTGGTAATTGTCATAAAGTACTGCCTATCTGTAAGTGGACAGATGCATGAATTTTGACAAATGTAGGATCTCATGAAACCATCACCACAATCAAGGAAATGAACAAATTCATCACCCAGTTCTGTAAATTTCATCCCTTCTGCTCTTCCCATTCCCCCATTCCCACATGATCGCTAATCTACTGTTATCCTATATTATTTTGAATTCACTGGAATTTTATCTAAATGGTGCTAGGTATGATTTACTATATATCATTTAAAAAATCATGCTCCCTTAACTCTGCATAATTACTTATATTATCAAACCTGGGATTAGTGCAGATCAGTAATTAATTCTATTTGATACTGAATGATACTCTATTTTATGAATATGCCAATTTGCTCTTCCACATATTGATGGATGTTTGGATGTCTTCTTAACTGTCATAAATAAAGCTATGAATATAAGTATACAAGTGTTGACATGGACACCTGCTTTCTCTTATCAGATAATCTAGGAGAAAAAGAACTGACTCATATATCTTATACACATTTAATTTGGTTAGATATTGCCAACTGTTTTACAAAAATGGCTGCACCAATTTTTATTTTTATTTTTTGCCATTAGCAGTTCATTAGAGCTCTAGTTTTTCCAGAGCCTTTCCAAAACTTGGTCAGATTGTTTTTTTTAGTTTTAACTATTCTAATAGCTGTGTACAGGATAGCACTGTGGTTTCAATTGACATTTCACCAATGGCTTATGTGTTAAGCACCATTTCATGTATCTATCTACTATCTATGGAAACCTTCTTTTGTGAAATGTCTATTTAAATATGTGCCTTATTACTGTTGTTTTGTTTTGGTTTCTTATCCATGGCCTTTTAAAGTTCCTTCTTATTTTGGTTCTAATCCACTATCAGTTAAACACTTTGAAAATATTTTCTCCCCATCCATGACTCGTCTTTTCCTTCTACTTATTTAACTTTTAGGTCTATTTCTGGACTCTCTGTTCTGTTCATTAATCTAGTTGTTTATCTTTACACGATTGTCACTTTCTTTTGATTCCTGAAGCTTTAAAATAAATGGAGAAAATGAAAATAAATATCAGTTTTCGTTCTCTGATATTTTTGTTGTTGTTGATTATGCCATCATAGACCATTTGTCTTTCCATAGTTGTTTGTTTTCAGTTTGTCAAATCAACAGCAAAAGTAAAGCAGGAGGAAGAAGAGAATTCTGGTAGAAGTGAGGTTGTGGTTTCTTTCAATATATATTGATCGATTCAAGGAATGAGTATCAGGGATGAACCTTCCAATTCAACTTTATCATGTTTTATTTGTTTTTGTTTTGTTTTGTTTTTTTTAGCAATATTTAAACCAATATGCCTTGGTTTAGTTTTCTTTTCTTTTTGTTTCTCATGCTTGATTTTCATGGACTATTTATATAGCTACGTCAGCAGTTTTCATCAAATCTGGGAAATCTGTAGGCATTCTTCCTTCAGGTACATTTTCTCTGTTCTCCTTCAGAGGCTCTAATTTCATGTTTATTAAGCCATTTGAAATTGTCCCACAACTTGCTGATTTTTTGATCTGTCTTTTTCTCATTATGTATAGAGACTATTATTAATATATTTTCTTCTGCAATGTCTAATCTATCCTACCCCCATCTAGTATAGCTTTAATTCCATAGACTTTAATATTCATCAGAATTTCGTTATTTTTAATCTTTCACACCTGTACTTAATTTTGAGCCACTGGAATAGGGGCATATTAACATTTCATTTCCTTATCTCCTTATTTTAAAATTTGTATCTGCAATGACTCACTCAATTGAATTTTCCGTCATTTTGGGGTATGTTTTTCTGCTTCTTTGCAGGTCAGAATTTTTTTTTTTAATTGTATGCCAGATATTGTGAATTTTAATCTTATTTGGTGCTTTTCCCTTCAGTTCCTTCATGCACAAATACTCAAAAGTATTTGGTTAAATGCTGTTGTGCTTCAGGAGAGGAGATCCCCTTCAGACCTTCTCCCCTGCAGCACTCTTTTTCTTGGTACTCTGCTTGTAAAGTCTGATAGTTTTGTCTCATCAGAATCTGAACTCCTTGTCCTTGTCTCAGAGTCCAATGTACCGCTGTATATGCCCACTGCTGCCTGGAAGTTCTCTCAAAGGCAGTAGCTGAGGCAACATTAGGGTTCACCTCAGTTATTTTCCCTCTTGCAGAGATCCCTCTCTTCAGTAAAGTTCAATGTCTGAAATCTATTCTTTCACATATTTTATAAATACTTTGTTTCAAGAGGAGAGGGTTTATCTGCTTCTTGTTTCTCCCTCTTACTTAGAAGCAGAATTCCATGGGCTGTGCTCATTAGGTCCAGGTCTTTTAAATAAGCCCCAACATCTCTGAAAAAAAAATTACAAATAGCTTCTTTTTTGCACAATACAATGTGGTTCTTACCTGCCAAGATGACGCTTTTGATGTAGTAATTTAGGGTTCCAGGTTCTTTCCAGAGAATGACTATATCATTACCCAGGAATAGTGTGAATCCAATGGGTGAGGAAAAGTGAGCACTAAAAGGACACATTATTTCTTAATAATCTGGGTCCAGAAGTAATACTATTTCCGTTTCCTTCTCACTGACAAGAATTTTTTGGTTCCATTTGAATGCCATGTAGACAAAGGAATGTAGTCCCTGGCATCTGTCCAGGAAATTTCCCATGAAGAATTTAAGGATTTGGGGTGAAAATATTATGCTTATACTATATGGAAACTTAATTTTTCAAAACACTGCCATTTTATACAAAGTTTCACATAGATTTATTCATTTTGTCCCACAGATATTATTTGAAATATACATCAATGTCTTCATCATCCCCAATGTACAGTTGTAGGAAATGAGATTTTGATACCAAAGACTTCCTTAAAATCACTTAGCTAGGGAGTGGCTTTACCTAGGAAAAAAAGCAAAGTTTTCTGATTCCAATTTAGATTTTGTTTCATCATATCAGGCTGTTTTCAGTAAATCTTGCAGGTGTTAAATCAAATTTGATTATTTGTGACAAAGCCAGTCCTCTCCTTCCTAAAAAAAAATTGAAATGAGTTTGTACCAATGTTATAAGAAAATTAAAACCTGATATATCATACATTTATGATCAGATTTGTTAATACTTTCTCTTGACTGATCTGGAGAAAAAAGTAATTGAATAAAGTAGATATACTGATTTTAGGTATCATCAATCTTTCTGTGAGCTGCTAAAATTCTGGGAACATACTTTCTTATTTGTTTATTTTCTTAGCACTTGGCACAGTGTTCAAGATGAAAGACATTCTGAACAGTCATTATTAGGACTGAGATTGGGCGAGAAAAAAGCAAAAGTGTGGAGGATTAAACATTTGTTCCTGGAATTCAATGGTCTGTATTTTTCATTTAGCACATTTTGAGCAAAATACTTGCTAATCACTAGAGATCCAAAGTCCCACTTCTGAACAGATAGGTCGAATATAGGCATTTAATAAGCACTTATTAAATCAGTTAGGAATTCATGCTCCTAGACTGCTCCAAGATGGCGTAACTGAGCCAAAGACTGACTTCTTCGTCCAGAAACACTTTTGGGGGCTTTTAGTCCCTTGGCAGACAAGATTTGAGTAGTCCATTTTCCTCTGCCTTGACTAACTTCTCTGGTTTCAGAGCATAGTTCCCATTCTACTGAGGAGAGTGCAACTCAATAACAATCCTGTAACTAAAGAAACACAATAGCTCCCATCCAAGTCTTCAAGTGAGAGTGAGTTGTACCAGTGTGTCACCATGGGAGGAATCAGGTGGAGTTGCACAATGCATTCCATAACAACCAACAGACTGATCAACTGCCAATATAATTTAATTGTTAAAACAGTCAAATCTATCAGCTTGAACTTTAGACAGCCTGATGATGTGTTCTCTTCCATCACCCATGTGGCAGAAAGACAACACTCTAAGCTATTACATGCTATTTAGAAGCCAAGGTGCACAAAATTCTTTTGTTTACCCCATTTAGCTCCGATTCTCTACACCCTTGTATGATATTATTAAATCTGTGTACCCATGAAGTAATAATATTTTACCTGACTTTTACTCTATACAGTTTGGAATATTTTTTTTAAAGTGTTATTTTTTATTTCTGATTGCAAAGGAAAATAAGACACTGAAATAATAAAACTGGCTTCTACCTAAGACAGAATAGCAAGCAATGAATGTTCCCTGCCAACTGAAATAGCATTCTAAATGAATATAAGGAATAGAAGTATGAGTCCATTGTAATGAAAGAAAGGAGGTGATCCACAGGAGAGTAGAATCGAATCTTACGAGCCCAATGATAGTCTGGCTTCTGGTCTTGATAGAACCACCGTGCTTCCGTGCAGGGGGCAAGAACCCAGTCAGGACTCAAAGAACTTCCTTCAGTGGGAATATCTTGAAAAACTAAAGTCCTAGAATTTGCAGCAAATGGTAGCAAAGAGGTGAAATCTGTGCAGGGAAATCTGGATGGTCTGTGGCACGTGTGGTAAAGAAAAACAACAGAAAAAAAAATGTGAAAATAGACTTACACACTTGAGCTACAGGTTGCGAAAAAAAAATGCAAAATTTATATGAGACACTAGTTAGTCTTTTCAATAAATGCTGCTGAAATGACTAAGTAACCACATGGAATAGTAACTTTGATCCATAGCTTGACACCCACGCAAAAATTAACTCAAAACAAATTACAGTACTCATTGTAAAGCTCAAAATGAGACAATTCCTATGAGAAAAAAAAAAAAGAGAAATTCTTGTGTGTCCTTACACTAAGTCAATATTTTAGACATAACTCTACAAAATATGGTCCATTCAAAAAGATAAATTAGGAATTCATTACAGTAAAAAGTGCCTGCTAGTCAAAAGACACTGTTGAGAAAATGAAAAGCTTAGCCACAGATGAGGAGCAAATATGCACAAAACAAAAATCTGATAAATGACTTGTATCAAGAACTTCCAAAACTTAGTAAGGAAGCAAAGTAATAAAACTGGGCAAAAGATGTGAACAGACTCTTTTTCAAAGATCATGTACAAAGAGCAATTTAGCATAAGAAAAGATACTCATTGTCATTAGTTATTAGCAACATACAAATTAAAACCACATTAGGTTGCTATTAAACTTGTATTAGCTGGGCAAAAATTAGCAAGACTGACTTACAAAGTGTGGGCAAGAATGTGAATGAGCTAAAAGTTTCATAAGCATTGGTAGAAATTAAAATGCAAACTGTTTTGGAAAACACTTTTGTAGTCTCTTGAAAATTAAATGTATGCCAAAGGTCATTCGAGCTTATTTACTTAAGAGAAATAAAACTAAATGTGCATGCAGCAACCTACATGTGAATATTTATAGCAGTTTTAAATTTTTTTTTTGAGAGAGAAGAGTATAGGAAGAAAGCATTTTATTCATTTTTATTTGCAATTTGGAATATATTGCTTTTCCCCCCAGACTCAGGACCTTGGCATGTATGTGGGACTGCTCCCATGTGTACTAGACCACTAGGAAGTGCCGTATAGCAGGTTTAGTTTTAATAGGGAAAAAAAAAAAAAAAGCAACTCAAATGCTCATTAAGATGAATGAATTCACAAAGTGGTATACCCACACATGGATTATAACTCAGCCACAAGAAGAGTAAAGTACTGATTCAATGAAAACAGGGGAAAATGCTCAAGTAATTCATGAAGCTGAGTAAAAGAAGATAGAAGGGTGAAAAATAGTTCATGTTGTATGGAAGTGTTTATACAAATTCTAGATAATATGAAATAATTTATAATGACCAAAAGCAGATCAGTGTGTTTCTGGGGGCAGCAGGTAAGGGTGAAACTTTGGGGTAAGACAAAAAGAAAGCAGTTTAAAGAGGCATAACTCATCAAGGATGATGATTATAGTCTTTCTTTTTACTTTCTTTGTTTTTTCTTTTGATTGTAGGTAGTAGTAGATTTATGGTAGAATATATGTATATTTCAACATAATAAATTATTTACTTTAAATATGGGAAATTTATGGTATAGCAATTGTCCCTTTAGTACACAGTTAAAAAGAAACACAGGAGACGCGTGCAGTTCAAGCAGCTGAAGTGGCTAAGGTACAAAACATGTAAAGGCCAAGAACCCAGTTTCAAGATCTGGGGTCGGGGAAAAAAATAATGTTCAAAAAGATTATATCCTCTGACACCCTCTCTCTGAAATCTCTTCTTTCCCTGCTTAAAAAATAATAATGACAAATGACAAATGTTTTCCATTAAATCGACAGATATTGACTGTTGCTATGAACTATTGAAGACACTGGTGATAAACTGCTGAATAAGATGATGTGCTTCTGGTATCAAAGCACTTCACATCTTGTGGGGAATATGAATTCTAAATGTGGTTCATTTGATGACGTAATAAATGCAAGTTGTTGTAAGCATACAAACATAATCTATTTTAGACAACATTGTCAAAGCCCAGGCCTAATCCCACAGATCATCATACATTCAAGGCACCTTGCAAATGTGTTGTCCACTTCTACGCACTGATAGGAGTTTCTGCATCAGGCATTTGCAGCTTTTTTTCCCCTTAAGATTTTCATTTTCCTAAGTTTCAGGAACATGACTAATTAGCTCAGGAGGTGTCCTGAAGTGCAGGAGGTGGTGGGAAGGAGGGAAGTAAATACCCAAGGAGAGCAATCAAATGATAAGCCATGAGTAAGCCCTGCATACAAATGTCAAACATAAGCCACCTATGAGCCTCCAGTTTCCTTGCCACTCTTTCACTCTGTTCTAAAAGTGACCTGACATTCTTAGGGGTTGAGACTCAGTTACCACCATGTGTCAAATGATCCGTTGATTCACTACTTACAAGATTTCCTTCCTCCATTCACTTCCTCACTCCTCCATTGTGTTTTCTGAGATGACCTTGGTTCACATCTGTACATAACCCTTATCTTGGGGTCTGATTTTAGAAGAAACCAAATTAAAGCTTTTAGTCAGGTCTATATTTTCTAAAACAGACTTCCCTGCTCTGTGGAAAGTTGTTTATGGGGATATATGTCCAATTACACACAGATGGCAAAATGATAGGCATTTGTGCTTTCCTTTGTAGTATATAGCTCCTCTTTGACTACCCTAGTATATATATGCTGATTAAATTCACAAACACCAGTGCATTGTGATGGAAGCAATGTTTGTCTAAGAATAGATAAAACCACACATTTATCTGTCTTCTACTACTAACTAGTTGGGACACCTTAGGCAAGATAATTGCTTACTCCAAGCATCAGCTTCTCTATACAATGAGGATGTTGGCCCAAATGTTCCATAGTGTTAGTTCTATTCTAGCATTTAATAATCCTGAAATTTTATTAACACAGAAATGAGTTTTCAAATATTTATAGGTAGGGACACTTTGGAGATTCAGAAAACATATTTAAATAAGGTTGAGTTGATCTGCGTGATTATAGCCAGTCATGCTTTACATGGTGAGAAGAAACAAGGAACATTTTGGCAATTTGTTGAGTCTGAATACCTAAAACAACTGAGAGGTGGTTGCAAATCAGGTCCCAGTACATCCTGGCAACCTCAGAAACAAGTTCCAGGAGAGAGCTGAAACAAAGCCAGATAACCAACCTCAAGATATCAGGGAAAAGTTGACCAATCATTGCTCAACTAACTTTTGACCTGATTTGCGTGTCTTTCTACCAGTCAGAACCCAACTGATGTCCAACAATTTGTAAAATGAGTTACCTAGCTGGAACGCAATGGCCTCCAAACTTTAAATGACAGAATTGACTAGACTGAGAACTAGCCCACCTTTTTTATGGAGACAGATGCTGTATTTGCTAGTTAACTCGGAGCACAAGTGAAGTCCTTCTTGGGTCTTGGTCTCTCAGACTGCAGTGGTAACAAAAACATAAGCAAACCTTTCTATCTTGTTTCAGCCAGGTTGCAATCATTCTGGGGAAACGACGGAATCCCTAATTTTAGGTTGCTGTTATTTTAGTAATGAGACATAATTAAGATTATAGAAACATGGATTAGAATAATAAAATTTATGCATTTCTTTAGAAATAAAATAATTTGATTCAAATTTAAGTTCTGTTACTATGTAGCTGAGAGGCAAGATGTCTCTTAATATTATTGTGTATTGTTTCCTAAAATTATTATGCCTTTTTAAAGAGGAAGAAAGCAGGTAGAAATGCAGGCAAGTAAGCAGACAGGCAGGGAGAAGAGAAAGAAGCATTCATTAATTTATTTAGTTGTTTATATTGGTTGCTCCCTTCCCATTCCAGTCATGAAGCTTTATCCTTGGGCTTTCTGTGGACTCTGTCAGAGCCAAAGATTTAAAAGCAAAGTCACAAGGGTGTGCCTATTTCCCAAAAGTATTAATGGGAATAACAATAATATCAAAGACACAATTCCAAATTTTGTGGAAGGATGGGCTTGTTATAAATTGCAATGAAGTTAGAGTGGGATAATGAGGAGTATGAGTAGGAGTATGAGGGAAAACTAGAAATTGTATTTGGAAAGACATTATATTAGACATTCCAGTAGAAATATTTAGTATAAAGTATGAGAAAGAGGTAGAAATAAATGATCAGAAAGAAGTTACTTCAAGACACTAAATTTGATAAGATCACCAAGAAAGGGAATGAAGATAGGAAACTAAGATGTGTAAGGAAGTGCTCTGGAGTACTCAGCTGTTACATTTTTTTTTTTTTTTTTTTTTAGAAAATAAGACAGGAAATGCACAGGAGACTGAGAACAAAGGGTTGGTAAGAAAAAATAAGCAAACAAGGTATGTGTGATTTCCTGGACACCATGGAAAGAATGTTTTAGGGAAGATGAAATAGACATTGTTCAATTATTTTCATGGTCAAACCAGCTGAAGAGTTAATATTTATCATTGCATTTAGCAATATGGAGGCCACTTGTAACATTGCCAAGGGTTAATTATTTTGTGATGGAGTAATAAAGGCAGAATTCCATTTAGAATGATGACTTAGAAGAGCATAGGAAAGTAGGAACTAGAGACAGCCAATCCAGGCAACTCTTTCAAGGAACTTTGATTTAAAGACAGCAAAGGGTTAGAATGATACCAGGAGGAGGTGGAGTGAAACCAACAGAAGTTCAACTGAGAGAAATAGTAATGTGTGTGTGTGTGTGTGTGTGTGTGTGTGCACATGCGCACACATGCGCGCATGAATAGGATTAATTCAGTACAGAGAGAAAACTGATGACACAAGGGAGAGGAGGTGATTGGTAGAGCAGCATTCTTCAGTGAACAAAAGGTAAGAGGATGTGGCTCAAGGGGACAGGGTTAGCCTTAACATTTAAACATTCTTTAAAGTTAGAGACCATTCAATGCCCATAAAAAGTAAGAAAGTAAAGTATGCAGATGTGGACACTGTAAAGTAGGCAGACATGAGAATAAGACTTTATAGAAGTTTGATTCTGAATATTTATTTTGGAAGCAGTGGTTTTTTTATGCTGCTTTTGCCTGACTAAGGCATAACTGAATAGTTGCAACATAGACCTATGGCCTGCAAAGCCTAAAATATTTATTAGTACTTCTTTCAGAAAAAAAAGGGTTGCCAAAGAAATTGAGTTCTGACTTCCAACTTATCCCTGTATTCAGTAACTTTTAAAAATAACTGTCTATATATACCATATTCTTCACAAGCTAGTGGGGCATGAAAGCTTCCAAAATTGACATTGTCTCCCATTCTTTTCCTTGCCCATGATGTCTGATTATTTTCATCAACATATCATTAAAGAAGTTCCTGCCAAGATAACTGATGATAACTGAAATGACATATACACTGGATAGTCTTTATCTGATTCTCTTGGCAAATTTTGAACAGGTCAACATACATATAAACTCAGTGAAGTCATATTCTCAAGACCCTAGAGTCATGCTTCCATTCTTCTTATGGGGAAAGTTTCAGTCAACTTGAAAGAAACCAGGGATAATCTTGGATGACTTACCAGTTATTGTCATGGGAGTTTGGAAGACATTAACCAAGAAGAAATAATGGAGGGGCATTGAATCTATATGAAGAAGATAGAAATAGTGATTTGGACTACACTGAAATTCAGTTTTAAGAATCATTAGCATCTAAATGATCATTGAACCTATGGGAGTAGAAAAAATATATAAAAAGCCTATGGGTTATTCAAAGAAGTTAGTCAGAAGGGAGTAGCGTAGAGCAAGTCAATTCATTTCAGCTAATGATCCTTTCACTCCCAGTGCTCACTATGTGCCAGGTTAGGTGTAGAGTGAAGCAACATAGTCAAAAATTAAAGAGGGAATTGGTGGAAAACCAATCAGATTCTTCAATATTATTTATCACACACACACACAAATGTGTAAGGTAGTATCATTGCATGGATTTGCAAAATGCAATATTCATATTCAATAATATATTGAATACATTTCTAAGACTATAAATTATTTAATACATTATAATTGCATTTACACAGTCAAATCATCCAAGCAGTACTTTGCTAAACTTTTTACAAAATTATCATTTTATTCAATTTTTAAACAATTATATCAGAGTACCACATTCTTTATCTAAATTCATTTACATTAAAAGTTAGTCAAAATTGGTATCTTTGCTTCCTTGTGGAAACTTTTCATATTTAACATCTGCTTCAGAACATGTCAAAAGTAGCTCTATTAATTGTCCAGAAATATTTAGGCAAAGTTTACAACTTTCCCGCTTACTTTTTAACCTTAAAATTGTGTTTCCCATGATAGCAGAATCAAAGCAGTGTTTCCCTGTGATCATCTTTCCATTTTGTAGTTTAATCTATAATGAGCAATGAAACTGTCAACCTCTTAATTCTTCTTCTGTGCACTTCTCCCTTTACGACCCTGCAGTTCATTTTTAATGGAGGAAGCTGTTAGGTGCACTGCTGGTGGCCAAGCTTCTCAGAAGTATACAGTTTCACAGAGAAGGAAGATTCTGGGTGTTTTACCTTTTCTCATTTTAGAAAAGTTATTCCTTTAAATAAAGGCAAGAAAACCAGCTACACATGTGATTGATCTGATTCGAAAAAGAAATTACATGGCTTTTCTGTGGCCCTTCATGGCATACAGTGGCTTGCCTCCCCAGGACCTGTGAGTATGGCGAACTTCTTCCTTCCAGGACTCACTGTCATTTCTTCCTGGAGCCATATTGATTTGACCATACATACAACACAATTACCCTTACATGGAAGTCAGAGGTGTAAAAATTTACGTCTAAGTCTAATGTGTGCGAGTCTCACAGATGGGCTGTTCTTAAAGCAGAACATTCTTGAGTTTTAGCTATATCACGTTTTTTGCATTTCTGTATATTTGTGAGTTGTAGCCAACATTTACCATATTAAAACACTTATACCCTCTTGACTGTTTTACCTTCCAAGTATCTAGACCAATGACCAGTGAGCAGGTGCTATCGATAGCTTAGCTTCTTTAATCCTGATAAATAAATGAGTTATTATTATCCCAACACACAAACGGAGTCAAAAACTTAGATAGTAAGGGATTACCTAAATGTAATTTTTTGCATGATTATAAAATTTCTTAAATTGAATCACAAAGAAGGGTGAACTACTGTATTAGTCTTGTGTTAGATGTGGTGCATATACCAAGATTAAAGTCTGAATGTCATCATTATGCATGTATTAAGTTCAGTATCATCTATCTCAATTCTCCTTGTCTTGTTTGTTTCCCCATAATTGACTGCGTTCGAAATATAAAATATAAATCTAAACATGCCACTTTTGCTTAGCGCCTCATAATGACTCCCCATATATGAATAAATCTCCTTGAGGTATTATATAAGTTTCTCCAAGATCTAGCCTCTTTCTTTCTCTCTAGGCTTAGAATTCTATTATTCAACTGTTCATAACTTTCCCTATATCTGCTCCTATCTTCACACTTAAATGAAAGTTTTTGACATATGTGCTTATGCATGTTTTTTTAGAAGAGACCCTTCCTGCTGGTTAATTTCTTTTCATTCTTTACAACTAAAAATATGGTTTTGTCAAATTAGGTAAAACCTTTATTATTAACTGTCTACTCTTAACTCTTAAGTTATATGCTCTTCTATTCTTGGTATCTTTAAAATAACCTGTATATCTCTCTGAATATGTTATTTTTAGTACATAACCATATAATGATCTCTTGGGTGTTTATCTCCTATAGCATCTGATACTTCAAATTAACATTATATAATTAATTTTTAATAAATACCTTGAATAGAGTTCTAAATATCAATCATTGTTGAAATTCTTATTAAATACGTGGATGAATTTTATTTTCGTATTCTCACCTTACAACTAGGTCTAAATTTTATATCGATACTGAGAAAACTCTTGAAAATAAGGAAAGTCTTCATAGCTTGGCCAGATAGTTCTATGGAGTGCAAATCTCAAGAGGAGTTGTAGAACACTCTATAAAAAGTCATCACTTTTTCTAGAAAACCATCATATGACACTTTTTCTTCACTAATTACTGCAGGCAGAATCATCTTTGAAGTTAAAGAATGGCATACAATATTTAAGAGACTTTTAATAATAATCATAAATTCAACATGAATAATTGAACCTTTAAGTGGAAAAAAAACTAGCTTTAGTTTCAAACTTCGCTATTTCTAAATTAGATAAATGGATAAACCACCTGGAAGACACACATTTTAAGCTTTGAAATTAGTGAGAAAGGAGTGCAGAGTGAGAGAGCCAAATTGATCATAAAAAGCATAGAGTTAGGTGATTCTTCTTGTGGTAAATTACATATTTATAATACCTGAATGACTAAGGGAATAGTATACAAAAAACTTAGACTGCCTTTAAAGTCAGTGGTTAGGGAAAAACAAAAGTTTGCAATAGGGTAGACAAAGCTTTCCTGAGGCTGTTTGATCATGCATGCCTGTCCTGATCAAGCTGTCTTGCTCTTTTATGACTCTCCTGATCCATGACCATTTCCTAGGACACTTGTTATTCTGTCTTTCCCTTTTTCCCATTATTCCATTTCCAGAAGCCTTCTCTGGAAGCTCCAAGGTCAATTATGCCTAGCAGGTAAACTTTTTTCTTTGACTCCAGAAATGAAATATAAACTCTCACTTATTATATCTGCAAATTGAGGTTGAAACATCATTCAACCGGAATAGATGCTCAAGGATCTAATTTGAAAGTCACCATCAGGCTAAGATCACTAAACTCCTCTGTGCACACAGTATCCCACAGTGATGTAATTTGTGAATGATTGTAAAATGAGTCACTGTGATTCTCCACCTTTTTTAATGTTTTACTAAGTGATCCTTTCTCCCTCTATTCAGCAGCCTCCAGGGCCGAGCATTCTACTGCCGATCTTCCTGGAGGTACAAATAAATGTCTGAACGTCCTCAGCTGCTCATATTTGAACTTAATTGAAGCATATCTCTGCTACAATTATGTGAGGGACATGAGAATGAGCATTAAACCTATCAAAATGTTAGTTATTGCCTCATTATCATAATCCAATGAGGTAGAACTAATATACCCATTTTATAGACATGGGAACAAGTATGATGAGTACAGTATTATGATTGGTTTCGTTTCTTAGAATAAATGCCTTACACCAATAGCAAAGGAAAGGAAACTTTTGAGATCAGAGGACAGTTTGGAGACAGCTTTGTGATGTGGAGTTCTGAGCAGAGACTTGCAGATCTAACAGAGCACACAGAGGACTCCCTATGAACTCATGGAATTCATTTACAGTCCTAAAGGCATACAGATGATAAGTAAAGGAAGAATCCTTTACACATAGGCCAGTTTGGCCATAAAATCTCTGCTCTTGCCCTTTCCTGCTGAATTTACTTCAGAATCTCCAGAACGCATTCCTACCTGTTTCACTTTATTCCCACTGCAACAATTTATAGTCTATTCTTGACACTCTCTTCCTAAATCCAGTCCAACATTTTCTTCTTTTCTTCTGATTCACATACTAGCTACATTTTTTAAATTAAATGTCTTCCAATGTCTACATGCACAGTATCTGCTTTGCTGGCTGTAAAACAGTCAATCCACTGTCTCAGCCCTTTGCTCTGATTTTTTTTTTTTTTTTCTGATGACAGATGCCATTTATTTCCCCTTCAAGAGAATCTAAATTGGAGAAATATACCATAAATGTCTTATAAAATAAGGGGAAGTTGTTTATACACCTATGAATTGGTAGTCTAGATTCTGAGACTTGAGATTGTTGGGATTCAGAGAAAATTTGATGGTGCTCTGGGACTGAGATTAAAAGAAATCCTGTCTACTGGCTGTCCTTTGGAAGGTTATAAATTTTTATTAGGCAGATTGGATAAAATGTATTGTGGGGGCTCTTGCAGTACTGGGGTGGGAAAGGACTAGACCCTCAGGAACACAGTGCCACTAATGAGGTATGATTAAGACAATGTTAGGATCCACATTTTCCAAATTGTATCCCTACGTTCTAACATCTTCCATAATTTCTAGATTTAAATACGCAACTGCCTACTAAACTGTATATTTCCTTTTCTCAAAGGTAATTAAAGTTTGATATATCCAGGACTAAACATATCCTCCTTTCAGCTCCATGAACTCCCTCTCTTCCAGGGTCCCCTATACTGGTGAAGACACTAATCACACTTGATGAACAAGCCAGAAACCAGAAAGTTGCTACTTTCCTCTCTCAACCTCAATCCAACAGTGTCTAATGATTTCTGTTGTGCTCTGTTATTTGTGTCCTATTCATCTCCTGTTCATAATCTTCTAATTCAAGCTACAACCATAGCTCCCCTGGCATAGTGAAATCACCTTCAGCTGTTCCTTCTCTATTCACACTTGCTCTTCTCAAATACATTAATCAGAGTGATAATACATTTTTTTCAGAGTTAAATTTAACACTAAAATATCTCTGTCAAAAAATTTCCATGGCTTCCCAGAGGAAGCTTTAACATGCCTCCGAAGTCACAACTAGCCTGGTTAGGCTTCCATTTCCAGACTCAACTCACCCAACCGCTCTCCTGCCTGTAGCTGCTTCATCTTCTCTGACCTTTCATTTCCTTGAAGGAGATTATCTGTGTTCCTCCTCACACATGAACATGAAAAATACTGCTCCTTCTACCTGGGAAGCCTTCTCCTAATCATCTAAGGTGAATTTTCTTTTTATATATATTTTACTACAATCACTAATTTTGGTCTATCATCACCTCTTATGGAAAGCTTCCCCAGATTCCTACATTATAATTTTAGGATGAGAGCAAATCACAGCAGCAGCAGGTACAACAGAGTAAATGATTAGGAGAATTGTGAGCATAAGGTCCAGGGCTTAAATCTGTTTTTAATTATCCTGGCATCATAGAACATGTCAAAGTAACCTATAATCCTGTCCCCTAGAAAATGTGAAATATTCACAAGCACAAAACATAAGATTATATAAATGTCATCCTGAAGACCATTATTTTTTTTTAATACCAAGTTGAAAATTCAGGTGATTCTTTAAATTTTTGGTTAAAATTCAGTTTCCCACCACAGAAATTTGAATTAAAGAGATTGAGAATGCACTTCAGAAACCTGCACTTTCATTTTTCTCTTAAAAGGAAAGGTGCAGGCAGAAATGAAGGTGAGTAGGCAGGCAGGCAGGCAGGGAGAGAGGAGAGAATGAAGCATTTTATCTATTTTTATTTAATTGTTAATCTTGGTTGTTCCCCCCAGTCCTGGGTCATGAACCTGGTCCTTGGGATGTATGTGGACGACACCAGACAGACTTAACCATCAAGCCATCAGGATAAGCAAGAAATTTGCACTTTAAAAACAAAAACAAAACACCTACATGTCTCCCATGCTGGCAACCTTGACATACATTTTGAAAAATTCTACTCCAGAAAAATTATCCGATATGTGGAATATAAATGATGGTGCATTATTTTCAAATATCCAATTACAAGATAAATAAATTCTGGAGATGTAAATTGGATGACTATAGCTAACAATAAACTTTCATAAATTCGAAAAGTGTTAAGAGTGTAGATCTTAAAAAGGCAACTAGATGAGGTGATAGGTGTTAACTAAAAAATACCCATATTTGTAGTTACCATCTTGCAGAATATACATAAGTCAAATCATTAGGCCACACGCCTTAAATTTATTCATATATATATATATGTATATATATGTCAATTAGATCTCAATGAAACTGGAAGAAAAGAAAGACAAAAAATTCTGGGTAGGTGCAATCAACACAATTATAATGTCATTAATGTGACCCTACTTATAAACTTATGTGATGTGTTACATACCAGGCTGTACAGTGTAAAATGCTGATTTTCAATAATCTTGAGTTTTGTTGGGCTTTTTCTTTCCTTATATATGTATATATCTTCATTATAAACTTTCCTGGATTTGTTTTGATTTAGCTGTGATCTCAAGTTGGTGCTCTGGTTCCACAGATCCTCAAACTAATTGGTGACCTGTCTCCTTTCTGCTCTGGCATGTTTTATTTAAATTTCAAAAAGAGCACTGTTAACAAGTGATTAGAATCAGCTACTGGATTTCCTACGAAATATGGGTTTCAAAGCAGTTTTTCTGCCAGGCGTTGTTACATCAGTTTTAAGTATTTGAAATTGAATTTAAGAGGTAAATTCATAGTTTCTGTGAAACTGTGTTGGCTGAACCTAATGCTAAGATTCCTGAGGTGGTATGCTGTGTAAGCATTACCTTTACATATCTCTGCTCTCATCACTATCTCAGTGTTCGTAACGGTTCAGGGTAAGCTATACTCACATTTCAAACGTTTCCAGTTTTACCCACAATTCTTCATCATTGAAATCATATAAAATCTTTTTGCTTCAGTTTTTGCATCCATAAAATTGGGAATCAATATAAAAATTTTAAAAATAAATTGTGGGTGTTAAATAACGCAACTAGAAGACTATTTGTCACACAAAATATGCTCAATAAATGATAATATTTCCATTATCATCACCATTGTTACTATATTCATTTTTACCATTCTACTGAAATTATATTATCAATAACCTTTAGGTAAATTCTACTTTTTAAAATCAATGGATATTTATCAATTGTTGTTATTTTTGATTCCCACATGCAAAGTGTATTCCTATTAGCCACTGTGTCAGAAAGAATCCATTGCAGAAACGAATCATCTGATGTATTTCAAACAGTAAGGAATTTAATACTTGGAATTATTTGCTTACAAAATTGTTTGATGGATTGGAGGGTGGAAGTCAGAAAGCATGTCACTATATTATTGAACCCAAGAGGATGTCACCATTGATATGACTTGGAGGTCAAGCTTCTGCCTTTGCTGCTGCTAGGAATACTTCTCTATTCATGAATCCAGGCTCTGGTTCCAAGAAAACTGAATTCCATGACAAAACTGTTTCTGTACATTTATAATACTGATGGTTAGTAGAAACTGCAGCAGGAAATAGAATGGGTCTCACTTCACCTTTCAAATCTGAAGTAGAGGAGTTTTGGAAATACAGCTTTTAGCTTCTTTTCTTTTTATTTTTTTGTTCTGATAATTTCACTTGTCATGTCCCTACAAGTACCTACAATATACTTGCTCCATTGCTCTGACCTTTTTCTAATTTCAAATATAGAAACATTGGAAATTTTCGTATCTATATCATAACCTCAAATTCAATATACTTATAGCTAAACAAAAACCAAATCAAACACAAAATCAAAACCAACTCATTCTTTATGGATAATTTTGTTAGTGATATATTTTCTCTGAAGAGTTCAAGTGCAACATCTGTGTTTATCACAGATTCGAATTTCTCCTGCTCTTGTTTGATATATGACTAAATGGAAAAGTCTGAAAGAGTAAATAGACTTCATGAGTTTCAAATGATTTTTATAAATATCAAATATCTTATTCTGGCATGTCTTAAAAATAGTAAGAGCTGAAGGTTGTATCCCCTATCATAATACTATTCAGTGACTTTGGGGGAAAGAAGTATTCTTATTTATTTAGTTGTCCATCTTCATTGTTCTCCCTGGCCTCGGATTATGGACTCAGGTTCATGGGATACATGTGGATACATACTCCAGCCAGAGGCAACTGCGAGGCCACCAGGGCATACCGACAATGGATTTTTATATTTCTCGATACACAGTCGAGAATACTGCCATTCTGTAAAACAGAAGTTAAAATGACACCCACGTCAGAGGGAGCTCATCATGAAGACTAAATATAAGACTGCAAATAAAGTAATTCAGTACTAGTTTCAAAGCAAAGGCAAAGAATTACTTTGGTTAAAATTAGTATTATCATTGCTGAGATTGATGCCATCATATTTTTCTACGGAATGTACTTTAGGCTAATGCTGAAATTGCTATAATTTGATAGCAATTATTTTGCTTTGTAGTTCCACAACAATGCAATTGATTAGAAACCATAAGGACCTGAGCTACAACTCAGTGCAGAATCTCAGGGTCAATGTGGGTAACACATGCACTATGTTGAGTGGACTGGAAGAGGGTTAGAAGTAAGTATCTGGTTCTAGCCTCCACAGTCAACTGAGTATTAGTATTTGATATGATTCTTTCATTCTGTGTTGTGGGGATGGGGAGAATTGACACAAAACACAATTTGAAAGATAATGTCCTACATCATCAGTAAAAATTGTTCTTTTCTATTGAACACACTGGTAAACTATGTCGATATTTATGAACTAAAATGTGCATGTGTGTTTAGTTCAGTTATACACTATAAATATGTTAAAACAAAGAACACAAGTTTTAAAATACTAAAATAGAAAATGTTAGGCTCCCTTTTTTTTCTCAGTTTAGACAGTGACAGTGATTGTATGTCTAAGTGGGACTTTAAAAGTCTGCTGTATCAATTTGTTAGAAATCACTAGGGTGTTGTACAGACAGAAAGTTCAGGTCAGAGCTTGTCTTACAAGGACATTGCAGCCTATAAGGAGCTCCCACTAACTCTATACAGCTGGTCTTCGAATAACTTTGTTTGGAGGAGAAAAAAATAATTGATTCCTAGCTAGGACCATTGTCTGTGGAGTTTTGATATGTTCGCCCCATGTCTGCATAGTTTTTCCTGAGTATTTTGGTTTCTTCTCACATCTCAGAGACGTGAACTTGTGAGGGTCATTGGTGTGTCGACAATGTCCCGTCTGAGTGGACATGGGTGTGAAGGACTCCGTCATGCTTCCTGTCCACGGTGGGTTCCTTCCTTGAACCCTGAGCTATCAGGACAGTTCCAGACATCAGGACCCTGAACTGCAATGAATGGGTTGGGAAATGAATGCATGAATACAAAGTATTAGCTTAACCGTCGAAGTGTTTTGGGTCTTTTTCATTTTTTAATTGATTTTATTGAAGGAATATTGCATTATAACATTAACTAGATTCAAGGTATACCTGGCAGAAAATTTACATCTACATATAACACAATAAGTTCCCAATATTTCTTTTTTCCTCCACTATGCAATTAATCCCCTCTACCTTATTTTGGTCTTCATATAGGATTTTGATGATGTTTTTTGTGACCAGAAATACACTTGAGGAGCTTAGCTCTTCTTTATATCAATGAACCTGTGTTAAAATTCATCTCATTGTCTGTCATTTTGCTTGAAATTGCTGTTTCCAAAAATCTCTTGATAACATTATGTAGGTGTAGATACAGAGAGAATTGACTTAATAAAAATAGTGTAACTAAATGAAAGAAGGAACTAATTTATCAGTTCATGTAACCTAATTTTCCATGACACTTTTCTCCTCCAATATGAAATGTGAAAAAAATCAAAACAAAACATTGTTTTTCTATTAAATGCCAAATACCTGACCTTTATCAAACTGGACATTTTTCTTCATGTCTGTGTCAGCACCTTTTATAAATATTCTCTTTTCTCCCCCTCCCTCGAGTTCCTAGAGGTATCCATTGTATACTGCGCATCATTCCCAAGGAAAAGTGGGCTTCCATAGAAGAGCTGGGCTGAAGATATGAGAGCATCACAGGGAGGAGGAGGAGGTTAACAGTCCATGAACACTCCACACAGAGCACACCCTGGGACGTCCCACAGTGGACATATTTCTGTCTTCATCTGGGAAAAGCAATAAGTTGGCATGCTCTGCTGCCTTCTGGCAAGAGACTTGTTGAAAAACTGCAGTCATTCGGTTTGGTCTCCCTGCAAGACAAAAGGTCTAACACCCCAAAGAGTCAACCATGTCCTTTCCACAGTGACAGGGTGTTGTGGGAAGCCCTGCCTGCTTGGCATTGCCTGCTCTTTAACGGGAAGGCAGTGGAGTTTTGCAAGGCCAGGGAGCTGGGGGAATGCTCTGGAAACCACACCTCTGCCTTTTGGCACTGAATAGCCACTGCAAAGCATTCTTTGGGGACTGGGCTTTGGAAAACGTTTATGCTTATGTAGAAGCAAGAGTTCTTACGGAAGCTTTGTCTCAGCACTAGAGCTCAGGAGTGAGGAAATCATTAACAAAAAGGCAATACTCTCAAGAGGCAGTAGTGCCCACCCCCACAACCCACCCCACCCTGAACAGTTGATGAAGGCTACTTCTAAGAATATAGGACAGCCATTATGGAGTTTACAGAAGAGTAGGGAGATAAGAGGCACAGACATATAACCTTGATAGGAAGTAGAATATGCTGAAAGCCCAGGAGATAAACTGCTCATGGAGTTAAAGAATAAAGAACGACTACTCTCATTTGAGAGAAAAAACAATCCATAGACAATGCTCAGTAAAGCACAAAGAGGGACTCAAACAACAGCAAATAAAAAGATACATATGAATCCTTTACATTTCATGGGGAAAACTGTGTTTCATGTTATTCTATCTTAATTGAATTAAAAGTAATAAGAATGTATTCAGTTAAAATGTTCTATATGAATTTTAAATGAGCTTATATTACATACATGCGTTAACCTGGAGAGAACAGATATGTTATAAATGTTTACTCTTAGTCTGTAGGTTTATCTTACTGAATTAACCTAGTTTTCTCTAATTTGACTAAAAGCAGTATATTACACTTTTGTGTTCTCATGTATTATCCATTTTCTGTTGTTCCACCAGGCAGTTTATTTTGTCTCAACAAGTATTTGGACTTCTTGTCATTCAAATGGTACTGGGGTTGGGTTATGGATTAAGATCATAGACGGAGCCTGCACAAAATTATTGTCTGACTCTCTTGGGGACAGTGAAGACTACGTGGCCTAGAGAGAGAAAATGTATTTTCACACTTGTTTCATGTTTTCCTGACCTTTGTGACTTTCATCTTCCTACACACACTTTATCTTCTAAGGTTTAAAACAAAAAATCTAAGCCACCTCATTTAGAATGAATTAAAGGGATGAATCCACGCTGAGAAATATATTCTCTCTGAGTAATAAGCCTCTACTCCCACCACAGGGGCACAACCTTTGAAGCTGGCTATTTGTATGGGAAAGAATGATTGCCATCAATTTTTTAATTTTAATTTAATATGGGAAAAAATTTTCTGAATTAATGAGTTCTGAAGTAAGGCAGTGGTTGACTATGGTCACTGGAAGAAAAGTTAATGGGTCATATTCATAATGCTTAAGTTTTAAATAAATGTAAAATATGTATATAAAAGTCTGTTAACTGTTCCAGACACACTTAAGGAAAATTAACAGATGCAGCTCACCCTGATGGTCTCATGGATAAGGCCACCAGATACAGTATCCACGCATCCTAAGGATCCAAGTTAGAGACTCAGGGCCAGCGGAAACCACCAATATGCACAACTAAATACAAAATAAATACATGCTTCTTCCTCCTCTCTCCTCCTGCCTGCCTACCTCTGCTCACCTTCATGCCTGCCTGCACCTTTCCTTTAAAGAAAAAGAAAAGTGCACGGATGTATGTGTTTGGGGATTCAACTTGAGGATTTTTATTAAGACCTCATGTCTATATTTGTTCCAAGGATCAGTGGATGCCACATTAGGAAACCATGAGCAATATGCTTAAGGCTACCTTTTAAATAATTAGATGCAAGTAAAAATGCTAGAGAAGCTGAACTGTAGTGTGAAATGATCACAGCATCTGGTGAAAACTGGACACGTCCTCGAGATGAAGAGTATCTGTGATTAAGGACTCGAGATACTGTTCTCCCAAACATCACCCATCCCTCCACCAAAAAAAAAAAAAGGAAAATGTTTTTAAGTAAGTTATTTAAGGCTAATTCATTTGCTTTTAAAATAAACTTATGAAACAATGAGAAATTTTGTCAGACCAGTTCTTTTGTATTTTGTGGTCAAAACCTTTATACCCTAAGACAAACGCTAATTTGAGCAGAAAAAAAAAAAATCTAGATTTACTTAAAAAATGCAATGGAATTCTTCACTACACTCATCACCTTATCTTCTTCACTAGCAGGAAGTTGGTCTCAAGGTTTAGCTGCTTTGAAAGAAGGTGCTGGAGTGTGCAGGTGGTCTAGCAGATAAGTCCTCTGCCTCTGGCTGGTGCAGTCCCCATCCATCTCAAGGACAAAGATGAAAAACTAAATAAAATAAACAAAATGTTTTTTCTTCTCACTCTTCCTGCCTGTCTTTCTACTTGCCTTCATTTCTGCCTGTACCTTTCCTTTAAAAAAAGAAAGGTGTGCTGTGAATTAGTATTCAAATATTAGAAACATATAAAATCCATCTCTTTTATTTAGAGATTTCAAATCAGTTTTCATCATTGCTGCTTCAATTTTTGCTGTGTCTTTAAGTGCAAATGACTGCATGTTCTAGTGATAAAGGACAGGGAGATTGTTGGGCCAGAAAAGTGAGCTTTCAAAAGCAAGAAGCATTGGAAGGGAGATCTGTCTGAAGGTTATGGTCTCTTATATGTGGTAAGACCAGTGCCCAGAGAATCACTTTCAAGTCTTGCTCTCACACCCCTGAGGTCAGAGGAAAGTTATTGGAAGCAGTTCTTTTGGTGTGCGGGCCAATTTTCTTCACATTCTATCACCCTGATCCCACACAGTGATGAGGTTGAAAAATGTTGAGACTGAAACCTAGAAATGTTGATAATGAGGAGCCCCAGCATTTCTGTGCTGAATAATATGATCCTGGAAAAATAGCCACCGAAGCGCAATAAAAGTAACTAAGCTTTCACCCCAAATTTTGTTCAAATTACAGGAAAAATCAATGAAGTAAAATTAATTCTGGTTCTCAGTAAGTGCCAATGCCCAATTTATACTGAATAGCGGGCCAATAGGAAAACATCCAAAGCAATGAATAGTAGCAGAGACAAATCCAGGTTTTTGTGGGGCCTGAAAGTTGACCTAATTTGTAGGTCACTCTTTTATAAAATTTTTTTAAAGGAAAGATGCAGGCAAGAATGAAAGAGAACAGGCAGGCAGGAAGAGAAGAGGAAGAAGTATGTAGTTATTTATTTGGTTGTTCATATTGGTTGTTCCTCCATGTCCCCCTCACCTGTCTCAGGTTCAGAGAATCCAGTCCTTGGGCTTCACCTGAACTATGCCTGTTACATTGCAGACTTAACTGCCTGAGTCACTAGGGCACACTGACAAACCTAATTTTTAAAACTCTACTTTGGTGGGGTAGCGGGTAAGCCAATTGAAGTGAAAGGAGTCAAAAAACACAAGCTTCAAATTATGAAATAAATAAATCATGGGATGTAAATATGCAGCATGAGGCCTAGAGTTAATAAAAAAGCAATATGGTTAATAATACTGCATTATATTTAAAGGTTTGCTAAGAGTGTATATCTTAAAAAGTTCTCATCATAAGAAAAATATCTGGAACCATATATGGTGATGGATGTTAGCTATACTTATTGTGGTGACTATTTTGCAATATATATATACAGTCAATCATTGGTTTGGGGGGCCGTTCCCTGGTGCTCAGGGGCGCAGCTGGTGGCTAGCGCACAGAACATGAAAATCCCAAAGAATGGGGTTCGTAATCCAAATCAGGGGAAACAACGATAAATAAACAAATAAAGTGCTTCCTCTTTCCCTGCCTCCCTCTTTCTTTCCTTCGTTCCTTCGTTCCTTCTTTCTAAAAAAGAAATCATTTCTGTTGTACATCTGGGACTAATATGATGTTGCATATTAATTGCATCTCAATAAAAAGCTATATGTATATAAAATACCAAAATTATTGTATATGTATATTATTCAATATATCAATCTAGATATAGATATGGATAGTTACGTCAGGAGGAAATGGGACAAAGTAGGAAAACCCAGACAAATGAAACTAAAACCGGATTGTCCATGTACAAATCCCAAACACCAGAAGCAGATTTCAGGCACAGCGCACCCATGTTCCTTCCTCCTTTCACATAGACACCAGTAATATTTTTTAGTGAGAAGAATGACAACCATGACCTTCCTGGAATTCTCATCCTAGTGGAGTAAATTCATTGACTCGGGGAACTGGAAGAATAATGTCAGTATAATGTTTATCATTCTGCTTGGAAACCTCTTGAAATACATTAAGAGAAAATCCCAAAGTAAAACAGTTAGCTGCATGAGTCTGTTCTGCATTTTGACCTTTTTTTGTGGGATGAAGGGTGGTGTTTTCTTTCAAAGTTCTGTTTAGCATTTCTCCTGCTCTCCTTTCTTTCTTTTTTTTTTCAAACTCAAGTCATCTTCAAACACACCTTCCTCAGCTTGGTATTCTTGCATAAGAACAGATAAAGGTCTTAGATAAACCTGTCAGTCATTGGCCCAGGGGCACTTCCACAGACATATTTAGAAGCAACTTGATTCATTTGGTTTCATGGCAAGATTTAGTAGTTTCTAACTGAGAAGCATATTTAAACTACAACTGTTTCAGGGACTGTTAATACACACATGGACAGAGAAGACATGTCCCTGGGCTAAGGTGACAAAATAGTCTCAGACACTCTCTTCTCTGTCCTCTGGAACTCTGAATATCCTCCCTTTTATTTACAGCAGGGATTAGCAGAGATTCCTTTGAATGCTTGTAGAGCTGGTAAAACTGGCCCAAATACGAGTTGCACGTCTAAAGCAGCTGAAGACCCATCTATGAATTCTGTATTTATTGATGCTTCTTTCAGTTTCAGTGCTCTTCCTTTCTTGCTTTCTGTCTTGAGTGAATCTCAAGTCAGCGAATGCAGATCTGTCTCTTTCACAACCATCCATTGAAAATCAGAATAGTTCAGTAATTTAACCAAGAATCTTAAGATAAACAGGGCAGGAGCAGCATTTTACTGACTCAGTTTACCTTTTTCCAAAATCTAAGCTCCTGAAACAGAACTTTCAATGCTATAGGCACCCACCTAGAAACTTTATCTCTTTGCTCAAATTGCTTCTAACATACCATTGACAATATGTTCATGAGTATTACTTTCATTTTGCAATGATTATGATAGCTTATTAATATGTCAGTCCTATACATTACACTAAATCTACCCTAGGAACAGAGATCCCTGCATAGTCATCTTTAAACCCCAAAGTGGAATAATAGGTATTCATGAGGATTGTTGAATTAACAAATTAATCATGGACAAAAGAGTGTTTGCCAAAAGGAAATAAAGAGCAGTTAAATATCTCCGACTTGAGGTAACATTGGAATAGACTTTGGAAAAGTCTCTGAGTTAAGTTGAAAGCAATATTGTAAGTCAAATGAAAGGAGAGTAATCTGTGAAAAGTAGTTTAATACAATAAAGTTCAATGGGCAAGGAGGTCCTTGTCTCTGAAGATTGTCCCCAGTGAACCACCCCTGCTGTGTGAATAGCCTGTGTCCTCTCCTCCACTTGAATCTGGAAAGACCCTTTGATTCTCTTTTCATGTACTTATTTTTTTAAGGAAAAGTGCAGGCAGATATGAAGGCGAGTAGGTAGGTAGGCAAGAAGTGAACAGAAGAAGCACCTTTAATTATTGCATTTCTTTGTTCATCCTGGTTGTTCCCTCCTGCCCTTGGAGCTCCAACCTGGGTCCGTGAGATGCACGTGGATTGTCCTGGCATATTTACTCACTAAGGTCAAGAGAGTGAGCAAGACTCTCTTTTGACAAATAGAAATTAGTTAGAAACAACGGGACATGATTTCTGAGAGTTCCTCTGATGTCTTGCAAGGTACATACACCTGGATCTCTGGGAATGCATGCTCTAGCGGAAGCTACCATCCTGTTACTCGGAAGTGACTCTCCTCAGAAGTGACTATCTTTAAACCACTAAGCTATGAAGAAACCTAGCTAGACACGTGCAAAGGCCATGTAGAGAGATGTATGACTAGCCCCAACCATTCTAACTGAGATGTTAGATGTGGGTGAAGGAATCATCTCCTCTTCGTAGTTTGGGATGGTTTCAAATGGTTGATTCAATTATGGACATTGGCAGATTCTCTCAGGTGATTGATTTTATAAAGGATTCAAAGTGCCAGTTACCTTGAAATAATATATATGGGCAATGAAGCTCCTAATTAGATTCTTGATTCCTAACTTTGCCTTGTGTGTTACGGAATTTCTCTTTGCCATATACACTATTATATTCCGTTTATCTCATTTTCAGTCTAATTTGTTTCTTAGGAGTCTTTCATCTCTAAGTTTCTAAGGCTTCACAATTTAATTTTTTTTTCTTCCTCTCTTTTTTTAAAGGAAATATGCAGGCAGGAATGAAGGCGAGTAAGCAGATAGACAGGAAGAAAGAGGAGGAAAAAGCATTTTATTTGTCGTTTTAATTAATTGTTCATCTTGATTGTTCCCGCCAGTCCCAGAACATGAACCTGGGACATTGGGATGTATGTGGACTGCGCCCAACCCCACTCCACCTGGGGGCCTGTGAAGCATTTATTTCTTTGCCTTCATAAGTAATTTATGATATATTATCTGCATCTCCTAGATTAAAATGTACTGTAGAGTTCTATTTCAGTAGGTCTTATGTTCAAATTTAGATCTATACTCACCAAAGTGACCAAATCCCTCTGAACTAATATCTTCGTTATCATATTTTTAAAGCCTGAAAAATAATCACATAAATTGTTAGGAAAAAGTATTTAGCATTTAAAAAGATTTTTTAAATCAATGTCTGATTGATTTTAAAATCATGATAAATAGAATATTGAAATAATAGAGATTATTGGAAATGACTGATTACCTTGCATTTTAAATATAGTGCTGTTTGTGAAAGTCTACTTTCTGCTTCCATTTTTGCTACTTTTTCTGTCTTAGGTAACACTGAACGATTCCACCATTCCCTAGTTTAGGATACTAAAGGACTCATGGCTCTGTTTTCTGAAGCGTAACCTCAATATTCAAGACTCTGATGTCGGCTAAAAGTTGATATCTAGCGTTAATAAGGAAATTTTATTATAATTAAATAATTTCCAAACTGCTTTTTTATAATATGCATACATATCTTATTCTCCTAAAATTAAGTGCAAAAGAAAAAAAATTGCTGATTCAGTAGTCTGGTTATTTTAAAAAAAAATTACTGCAATAAGGTAAGGCTCCTTGGCTAAATTTACTGTAATTATGCCCAAGAAAAACAATAAATAATAGAGGCATTTGTACTGTCTCTGCTCATCACACAGCAGGAATTTGACCCATATTATGTATTTCCACTTGTTAATGATGTCCAGAGCAACAGTCTCCTCTTATTCACAACCTTGCTGGAAACCAGTGTCTTCTCTAACTCTGACTGGAGTTCCTAATATTTGGCATCATTAGATTTCTTTTTCAGAGGCACCTCTCTTAAGTACAATATTTAAAATTACATCTACCATTTATTCTGCTTTCTTTGTACATCACTAGTTGGAAAACAATAAGAGTTTTTATTGTTATAGTGTTTTAAAGAATATAACATTGCTTTCTGTTAACTAAATTTTACTTTTCTACAGGACTAAGGGATAGGCTTCACCTCAGTAATTTGCATAAACTTCCTAGGCCATCCAATAGCATAATGGGATTTTTTTTTCAAAGCATCATGCTCTATGTAGTAGACATCTTTTTTTAACCAAGAATTCTCAAAGTTAGATTCCCTAACTGAGCTCCAAAAAAGAAAATTGCATTTCAGATTCCTTTTAGAGTGAAATGTTCTAGAGAATTTTCTTTTCCTTGACCGTGATGGTTTGTGTGTGTATGTGTGTATGCGCACAATTCAAATTTTTTCCTTTGAACAACAAAAGATATGTACTTTGTTACCATCTTCTTTTCCACTTTTCCATTTGCTTTTTAGTTTTGTGCTATTTTCTACTTAACTCACAGACTCCATACACCCAACCCATGCTTATCTGGAATCCTGTAACTTTCTTATCCTTGAGGCAACATTTTCCAACCAGAAGCGAGCTCATGCCACATCTCAAATACTGAAAATAGCTCCTTGTGACAGCAGGGCACATCTACTCTAAAAGCTCTGCCATTCCTCCACTCTTGGGAAAGGAAAACTCCTTCAGGATAATCACAGGATGATTGAGGGCCAGAGCAAAACAGCCCCCTATCTGATGCTCTGACTTTTATATCTTGTTCATTATCCCTCTCGGGTTATAGGAACACTTTTTTCTTACTTTTATTGCGCTGTCTTCACCACATTGAATCCAGATATATCTTTCCTCCACTTATTATGCTTATATTTACTGTCTGTCTACTGTGCACTAGGATGAAAGCAGAAAAAAACATTAGAAGATCTCAAAGACCTTCTAATCCAACAGGAAGAGACAGTAAACAAGATACAGCATGAAAGTTGTCACACATACCACATGTCTTGTCATTTTGATAAAAGAACATGAAGAATCATGGTTTCTTCTTTCAAAAAAAATGAAGTTTCAGGACCACCTGGGGAACAGAGGAAAATTCTAGGAACAAACAATAAGCATACCAATGAAGCCACCATGGTGAGTTTCTGTAAGTAGCTAACAAGGATTCTGTCATTGATTCCTTAAAATAATCGTGTCAGGCAGACATTTTTAATACAGCCACATACTGAAAAATAAGTATAAAATTCATAAAGGGAAAGTCACACATGACAAAATTATTTTGAAAATCAAATATACGAAACAGGAATAAAACATTTTTAATTGTCCATTGCAAAAAAGATTAGAACATTTGCTAAATCAGTTTGTGCTATGTTACCTAAACATGAGTAGACCAGTAGGATGGGTAATTTCTATTTCACATGGGATATACAGCCATATTTTTGTCACCACCTTCCTAAGGACTATCTCAAGGATTATCTCTTCTCCTCATGCAAGTAGTCCATCTCACTCCCAACCCTCATAATTCCACAGTTCCTCAGATACCATCTAAGTGTCCACATCTTCATTGGGGCTGGCTTCTTACGTGGGGATAAAATAAGAGGACAAGAATATGACTAAGCCTGTTATCAAATACTTCTAAGTTACCCTCACTCCCCACTGCCTTACACATTCCTGATAGCCCTCCCACATAAAAAATGAGTGAGGCAGCAATGACTCCACAAGGAAGCCAGACGCTTGTAGGAACCTTTCCCTGGGAAGCCATCTAGGTTGAAAAAGCCAGTTTTCAGCCAGATCTTCTCTCAGGGCATCCTGTGGCATCAAGTGAGCTGTGAGATTTGGACACAATGGACTGTGCACGTGGGGAGCTGGTATCTTCTTAGCCTGGCAGCTTTCTGCTACAAAATTCACCTTGGAGGAAGAGCACTGCTGTTTCTTTCATTGCCAGTAACTGTCAGTAATACTTAGAACACAAGGTCCAAATGATCGTCGGTAGTAAGAGAACAAAACAGCACATGAGTGAAAGTCTTTAGGAATCAGGGCAGTATTGGTGACGCATGTTTATAGACAGTAAATTTCTAAATTTGAGGAATGCAGATTCCATTCTAAAATCTTATCTCATACTCACCTCTTATTTATACTCTATTTTAAACATAATGTTGCCACTCAAATCAATACTTTCCTGTAGGCCGCTTGAGTTCTTGGTGTCCCCTGCTTCTCTTTTTAAAAATGACTTTTTATTGAGATGACATTAGTTTGTAATAGCTCATGCTTATGATCACTCAAGACAATGATATCTCTTCTCCACTGTCCTTACAAACTTGACTAGAACATGACCCTACAGTCTAGTTGATCATCAGTGCAGGTTTAATTTTAATTCCTTATTAACAAGATTACACATGGTCATTAGAGAAAATTGAGGCAAAAACACAAAAGGAAACATGACCAAGCAACAGTAAAGCCATCTATCAATGATCTATCAGTCTGTTAGAAGTATCACTTATAAGTACTTTGGTGGACGAGAGACTGCTGCTGACGTCCATTATGGAATTATGAGGCAGTCCTGGCAACCACCTACAGTTTAGAATACTGTTTTCTTTTCTTTCTTGGAATCAAAGATAAAGACATATCTGATGATGATGCAAATATTCTTTTATTCATGGTTCAAGTAATAGTACCAAGAGGACAGGGAAAGAAAATAAGGAATAAAGTCTTAGTTCTGATTATCTTAATACCTTATACCTCACAAAGCAAAACAGCTCAATGCCTAAGTTCTTAGAAGTGGTCCTCAGGCTCTGGCATGTTCCCTAACCTACCCTGTTACTCGCCCCAACCCATACTCTTTTTATATGCTCTGTGCTATTTGGAATATTTGTACTAACGTCTCCTCTGAGAAATGCCACTTGTTCTTTCAGAAAAATGATATTCAGTTCCAACTTACTAGCCATGATTTTTGTGTTTTCAGTCCCAAGAGCTATTGAAATTCTCTGAAAGTCAACAACTTCTTATCGTCTCAGCTTCTGCTGGTTTTGTAGAGAGAAAGAAGTGAAGCTCTGTCCAGTTTCATCTACTTGGGGAGCCAGTGAGTAATTTCTATTCTGGGAAGTGATTCACCTTTTCCTAAAGTTTCTGAAATCATATGCCTTATAACTATTAGAACTGATTCATTTATTTAGGAAATCTGTCATCTAACTAACATGATCTATTTCATGGCATCTACTTACTACAATCCAATCCTATATTTCTTGCAAAGTAACATCTGCCCTAAAGAAACATTTTTCAACATAGTCCCCCAACTACATACATGTGCGAGCACACACACATAAACAGACAACTCAAATTGAATAAACCTATCACATTTTAGCTGGAATTATATTTTCATAATTCCTAGGTTTCTTCTTGACTGCCCAAAAAGTGGTTTCCAATTAACTTGTGATTTTCTCCTTCATAAATATTTGTCATAATCATCACTATTGGCTATTTTTTAATGCCACTGCATTATCCAGTTAACCTAATATCTCAAAATTTTGGTAGACTCTCTCTCTCTCTCTCTCACACATACCCTTTCTCCCTCTCTCTCACACACACACTTGAAACAGTGCTGTGATCACTCTCCTTATAATTAAAATATTTTATATCATCTTCAATTTGTCATTCAAATAATTTCTACATCAAAGGATATAATCTGTATGATGAAATTTGTTTGCTGCTGGACTGTTTTAGTTGTTACTCCTGAGTCTTTTTTCAGTGTAGTTGTGTTTTGGAAAACATTGGACATTTTGGGGTGTTAAAATATTTGTCCATTTGTTAAACAAAAACAGAATATAGCTGTTATTATAATACATGCACTCATGGAAAAGAAAACAAGTATCAATTTGAAAGAGAATAAACTAATATAGGAATCAAATAATGAATGTGATACATACTCCATGCCTAGTTTAAGTAAAAGCATGATTTTAAGATTTAAAATAGGACTTTCGGTGGTGAATTTATTCTGATATATATAGAGATTGGTTTATGGTGATACAGAACTATATATAATATTGTAAATTCTATGTTATCTCAATAAAAATATGTTTTAAAAATTTAGGATTAAAAAACAATCCAGAGTCCTGAGATCATTCTTTCTTGAACACTCTGCTCTTCTTGAATCTGCTGGTTTGATCTATAGAAATGCATTGTTATTGTTTTGTTATTTTAAAAATTGTGGTAGGCAAAACTTTACATTCCTATACTTATGGCAAATTGTAAAGTATGCTTTGAGCCATGCCACATTTGTTCAATGGGTGAGTCTGCTCTTATTTAAAAATGAAGAGGAAGATATTGGGCCCCCCAAATTCAGTGACTTCACCAGAGTCACATATCTAGTAAGTGCCAGATCCAGGCCTGGGTAGGAAAATAAAAAGAATCAGGGGTCCTTTTTGCTCTACCTCCTGAGAAATTCCCACATTAACACTGGCTCAGAGAGTAATGAATAGATTCTTTCAGAAATAGAGTTGTCACAGTCTGATCTAAGTTAGCAGGCTTTCATTTAGCCTAGACAAAGAAAACAAAATGTTAGGCTGGCTTCTCAGCCCGAGGGCCTTGGAGAGAAGGAAGCTGTCTAGAGTAGGCATCCTTTCAGCTACAGTGAGCATGAATGAGGCAACTGGAAAGCCCACATTCTGCATGAATATAAGCACATCCAGATTGTTATTTACCTTCATGGAGGTCAGGTAACCCAATGCTGTCACAGACTCTAGACTTTAACAGGCAGAGAAAATATAGATTTGAATCTTATATTTACAAAGCATCTTTTAGGTGAGACATTCCTCAAAGACTTTGGGAGCCAATAGTTAAAACTATGATGGAGTCATTGAACACTAACTCTCCATTGGTAAATAAGCAGGAGACTTGGACATCTTTTCATACAGGTGAAAAGGAAATATCATTAATCAGGGCTTATAAATAACTACCCATACTTGATTTGGAGAGTAAGAGTTTTGGAAATTATGTTTGAAGCATAAGGACTGTAATTTAAAGTTTTCTCAAACTTATTTGAGGAGCAAAATATCCAGAGCGTTGCAGTCAAAATCAATACACTTGTAGTACGTCAGGTTTACATCCCATATGTGCTCATTTGATACCACTTATATTATTGGTATTATCATTGGACTTATTATTGGAGAATCATGGTCTATTACTGTTTTCCCAAATTAATTTCCTCTCAGTTTTATACAAACATCATCTCTTCTAATTCATACTGAACACAAAGAAAATAAGTACTACTGTCCATATATTTCATAGATTAATGAGGAGCCTACAACAATTGAAATAAAGCTCAAATACCATTACTTTCTAACAGAGTGAATCCTGATAAGAGGGAGGCCATTTTTATTTAATGTATTCCTTGATGAATTTGGATTCAAGAAGGAAAATGCAATAGTGGTTGCCAGGGGTTAGGGATTGAAGGAAATGAGGATTTGTTATAAGTTTCAGTTATGGAAGATGGCTTTCTACTTTGTTCTTGACATCTGTCCTGTACAAATAGCCCTTATAGTTAAAAACACAGTAATATGTACTTCCAAATTTGTGAGGGTAGATTTCCTGTTAAGTCTTAGCACACACACAATAGGTTTAATAAAAAGAGGGCTGTAAGGAAGTTTTAGGAGGTGTTTGCTTTGTCTATACATTGATTTTGGTGATGGTATTATAGGTATTCATATATGTCCAAGCTCATCAAACTGTACATGTAAAATATGCATCTCTTTGTATATCAACTATATGTCCACAGAACAGTTAAAAAGACAGAAAGTGAAAAAGAAGTAAATGAGAAAAAAAATAAAGAAAATTTTGGAAACTATTTGAAAATGTTCCTCTGATAGGCTGGTTGAAGATGCTTTTAAACATAATGTGGAAGTACCATTTATTTATGTTTCAGTGTTGCTGAAGCATAAACTCATTTTAATCATTTGAAAATCTGGAGATCCTCTGAGAAGCTGTTTTATAATGTGTAAGTGGAACCTAGTGTATCACCAAGTGAAATAAACAACTGTTTTTCCCAGTGAAATTTGGATATAACTGCGTGAGATTTAGGTTTCACAGTGTTTTGAACTGGCTGTTCAGACAATACTACTTAGACCTCCAAAAACAAGAAGAGCCCAGAAAACTACTAGGCTACACTCAGAAAAGCAGGTACATGTACAGGAAGGATTCTGAAGAAAAAGTAAAACTGGACTGTTTGTCATCTGTTCCCAAGCCTCTGAACCTAGGGTTCTTAGATGAAATATAGTCATATCATTCTGAAATTAGATAGGTGAAAGAGCTAGATATATCATTATAGATAGATAAATAAGAATATAGGGTCTATTGATCCTAATAAACAGTAATTAATACAATAGGGATGGATCTAATACTAATAAACAAAAATAATTTATAAACTCATTTGATACTTCTCTCCCACTATCTATCACCAAGTGACTAATATTTTTGATTCTGAGATGATCTCTTAGTTAGTCCCGTATCTTACTGATTTTGAAGAACCATGGTCTGTCACCATCCTCCCAGATTGCATTTGTTATGGGCTTACGATGACATTTTTTGTTGCAAGATTTTAAGACAGTATTTCTTCTCTATAAACAAGCAGAAGCTGAATTCTCAAAGAAGCTCAAAATTGAGTTGTGTTGAAAATGATATTGTGCAGTTAATAACCACCAAATTCAGAGTGCTGAAGGTTTCCAAAGTATTGATTTCAAGTGAAGTTTGCTGAATTTTAAATTCACAGAAATTTGAGAGCTTTAAAATTCTGAAGAAATATGCTTCACCTAATGTTTAAATAATTTTCTTTATCACAATTCCTGATAAGAAACTTTTTAGTACAGAACTGTGCTTAACATCTGAGATATTATATAAAAAGTTGATAGCTTCAAAAAACTCATATAAAATTAGATTCTGCTTGATAAAACACTCTTAGGATCTGAAAAAATGTCTAGAATATATTTGGCATGATTACACATACCTTTGTCAATGCTAGACCTTAAATTTGGTCAAATGAATGAAATATTACTAGATCTGATCTGTTAAAATTTTCATGCAGAAGCATTTATCATGTCTATTAAATAAGAGATGGAAGAGAATATGTGAATGCCATTTCATCAACAGTAGTGTATTGATTAAATAAAATTAATTGAATCACTTGTATAAAGTATAATGAAGAGCAGTGACAAGGAAAGCAATGATCTATTAATAGTGGAAAAGAAACATACACATACCTAACTATAATGAAAAGCAAAACACGATAAGTGCAAAAGAGAGAAGCACACTAATTTAGAGTAGAAAATGTGACTGGGAAATTTTGGGGAAAATCTCACTATGGTAATCACATTGAGTTGATTAATGTATCTTTTTGTTGTTTGGAAACAAATAAGTTTGGGTTATTAAGAACTATTGGCTGCAAACTATATACCAGTTATCTAAAGCATATGCTAAGGTAATTTTAAATAAAAATTTTAATTTTAATTAAATTATCCAAATTAGTACAAATTTTCAAAGTTTAAAGATGTTCATGTACTTCTCTAAGAAAAGTTTGTATATGGGCACACCCTGGTGGATAGAGGCTTAATAAACTGCCTTTGGTCAAGAGCGCAGGCCACATATCCCAAGGACCTATGTTCAAGACTCAGAGTCAGGGTGAAAATCAAGATGAACAATTACATAAAACAAATAAAGTGCTTCTTCCTCCTCTCTCTTCTTGCTTGCCTGCCTCTGCTTGCTTTCATTCCTGCCTGCACATTTTCCTTAAAAAAAGAAAAGTTTGTATCTGAAAATAGAATAGACACTAACAAAGTGCAAAAATGAAATATGCACTCATTCATTCAAAAGTTATTAGAAATTGGTCATGTACTTGAACTTTCTCTACATACTAAGGATACATCTGAGTGTAGTAAGTAATAATAATGGGCTATATTTATAGAGATATTCTTGAATGCCCTAGAAGAGTTTGTAAAAAAAACAATAATATAGTAAGAAGAATCTTTCAAGGGCAAACAATAGCCTATGAAAGTTCAAATTATAGTGAACTGTATATTCCATTTAGGTCTTGAGAAGGCATTTGGGCATAGAGCATTGTATCTAGTTCTTGAAGAAGAATGTTTATTTGACCAGAGGCAACTAGAGGTAAAGCAGAAGCATGAGAAATTGTATGGCTACCTACTTGCATCCCTGCAGGCACTAAAATCTAAATTATTATGTCTTTTTTCATCATACAAATATCTGTTTATGAAGTACAGTTATATTTGCAGCACTCTGTTTTGTTAACCTGCAAGGTGTTTGTATTTAGTAGTTTTCATTGATAAAAACATTGACTCATTCTGATATTGATTGAGAAGTGACTCTGTATTTAAAATTCTATTAAGGTGATATAGTGGTGATCAAAATATACATGAGATTTACTTTTTCTACGGAAGTCTCCTAAAAGAGCATCTAACAAAAATGGTATCAGGGATATGATAAAAGGCTTGTGGCTATATTAGAGCTGAGCTGAGAATAATGGCTAAAGTGGAATTGATAGAAGTTGTTTCTTGTCAGTCAGATATTTCCTGAATCTTATTTATTTATATTTATATCATATATCTGCATAGATGTATATTTTTTCTTATTCTGATGTCAGGAAAATGATTTTATTTTAAACATGTACACATTAAGGTTCAGAGACATAATCACCTTACATTAGGTCACTCGGTTTTCTTTGCATTAAAAAAAGGTTTTAGCTTAACTTCTGTGGCCTACACATTTCTAAATAAATCTAGCCATGGCCTCTGGCAACATCCTTTATCTTTCTTTTATTTTCAGTTTACTAACTTTCCAGATACCTCTTTTCCACTTTTTATCTTCTGCATCTTTTTTCTTCCTTGCCTCTTCATCCAGTGGTCTTCTCCAAACTCAGGCTGTAGCTTTCATGCAATTTCTTTAGAAGGCTTTCTCTGAATGCCTCATCTGAAATAGGTTAAGAAACGTCACCATTTCACTCACCTGTTACCTGCCATTTATCACAATCCATAATTAAAAATGTATTGACAAAAGAAGGAATCTTGACTTAGAATAATATCTACAACAAACTAGGTTCCCAGAAAACAAGAAACACAACACACTTTAAAACTGAAAATGATTAATAAAAGGAATTGTTTCACAATGTCCAAGTTTCCCCTTTTCTCTCCATATTATTTGTTATATTTCTCTTGTTTCAGCTATGCTGGACCTTGATTTAGGTTCACTAGAATATCCCCTTTGTCTAAACTCTGTATCCTTCTGGAACTTATTATGAATTAATTATACTTATTGGTCAATAATCCATAGGTTTAACTTTCCATTTTGACTGTAACCTACACATACCATATGTCCATCATAGTGCTAGATGATTCTCACCAGGGACATACTCATATTTCATTGGCCAGAAATGGGCACAGAATCTACTGCAATGGTTAGAGGGTCAAGACGTGAAGTCTGTCATGTGTTTCAAAAGGAGTAGAGCCAGAAACACTTGTGGATTCAAGTGATAACCCCATGGGGAGGATGAAAGGTGAAAGAAGAGAGAGGAGGAGGAAAAATAAAGGAAAGAAAAATAGTAGAAGAGAAGAATGAAAATAGCAATTGAGGATTAATTTTGTGACAGGTTTTTGGATTTGTCAACTTGATTAAGCTAAAATACCAATCAAGCACTAACATAGCTGTTACTGAGATTTGGCAGAAGAGATCTGGCAGAAGTATTCAAAGCCTTTAATCAGCTGAATTTAAGTAATGGAGATTACCTTGGATAATCTGGATGAACTGATTTAACCATTTGGAAGGCTTAAATGCTGGGCTGAGGTTTAATAAGAATTTGAGTAACTAAGAATAAATTTAACCAAGTTGAGGAAAGCCTTGTGGGCTGAAAAACATGAGATACCGTTTAAAGAAATATAAGAAGATAGAAAGAAATGGAAAGATATGGAATGGATTGGAAGCATTAACATAATTACAATGAGTATATACTTAAAGCAACACAAACACATGTATTCAATACAACCCTTGTCTAAATCCCAAAGGTATTATTAAACAAATAGAACAAAAGGCTTATAATCAAAACAGTACTGAAAAAAAGAATGAAAATGAATGTATCATTTTCCTTGACTTCAAACTATACTATAAAGCAATTGTAATTTTAAAAACATGCTATGGAATAAACACACACAGAGGGAGCAACAGAACCGAAATGAGAGTCCAGAAATAAACTTACATGTGTATGGAAAACTGATTTCTGAAAAAGGAGTCAAGATCATATAATTCAGAAAGGAAAGTCTCTTTAATAAATGGTGTTGGGAAAACTGGACCGTCACACATATAAGAATGAAACTAGACCACTATTTTATAACACATGCAAAAATTAATTAAATATGGATTAAAGATTTGAGTATAAGACTTGAAAAAAATTCATAGAAGAAAACATAATTGATAAGCTCCCTGATATACTCCTTACAAATATCTTTGAGAATTTATATCAAACAGCAAGATACACAAAGGAAAAACAAATAACCAAGTCTACATCCAAGTAAGAAACAGCAAAAGACATGATCTTCAAAATGAAAAAAATATCCTACTAAATGAGAGAAAATATTTGTAAATCACATATTTGACAAGGATTAAATATCCAAGATACAGAAATGACTCATAAAAATCAACAACAAAACCCAAATAATTACATTAAAAATGGGCAGAAGATTTGAATAGACACTACTCCAAAGCGGACATACAAATGACCAATCAGCACAGGAATAGATGTTTCCTATCACTCATTAGGAAAATACAACTAAAAACAATAATGAGATATCACTGTACACCTCTGAGAGTTATCCAAAAGGCTAGAAGCAGTTAGTGTTGGTAAGGATGTAGAGAAAAGAGAAGCCTCTTATAAAATTGGTGGGATTGTAAATTGAGGTGGTCATTATGGAAAAGACTGCTGACAGTTTTCAAAAAATAGAATAGAAATTTTATAGGGTCCAGCTTTTCTACTTCTCAGTGTTTATCCAAAAATACAGAAACATTCATTCAAAGAGATTGTCATCACAGCATTATTCACAATAACCAATATTTGGAAAACACCTACTCAGTGGATGATTGTATATATATAAAAAAAAGATGTGGTGTATATTTAGATAATAAAATACTGCTCATCTATACAAAAAGGCAATCCCGTCAGTTGCAAAAACATGGATGGACATAGAGAGTATTATGCTTAGTGAAGTAAGCCAGAGAGGAAAGACAGACACTGAATGATTTCACTCATTTGTGGAAAGCAAAGAAATAAAACAAACCAACAAACACAAAGAAAAACAAACTCTTAGACTATAAGAACAAAATATTGGTTCCCAGACTGGAACAAGTAAGGGACTAAGGTGGGATTGCATTGTGAATAATGTAAACTACACTTTTGGTGGTGAACATAAAGAAGTTTATAAGATAGAAATTCATAAGTTGAAATATATATCATATCAAAAGCTATATTGCATTATAAACTTGAAGACTATATGTAAGGTTAATAATTAAAACCTATATAAAATTATAAATTTGTATACTATATCATAGTATAAAATCAAGTTTTACTTCAATGAAAATTGAAGATAAAAATTCAAAAGCACTATTTCAGTTATAACCTGTTGAATAAAATAAACAATTGTCTTCCATGAGGGAGGCACTTTGAATGACATTTAAAACATGTGGAAATTCAGATATTCAAATAAAACGAGTGGTTCTTAAAAGCAAAAATCTGAGTTAGTTGAATACTTGATCATAGCATTTTTTTAAATTGGCCAAATGTAATGTTATTTAAAAAAGCAAAAGCTACAAATTAGAAAGGTGTGAGAACCAATTAGAGCAGCTGAGAAAACGTTTTTTCCCATTCTCTAAAAAAAGGTAACAAAAAAATTTTTAAAACCCACATTTTTCTCAAGGTAATTCAGTAAAACACTGTAGATAAATTACCAAAGTTCCCACTTCTCACTGTTTCTCTTACAGAGATTTGGCTTTGAGGGACCTTAAACTTAGATGATGCCAAATTTTGATTCATTCATCTTGACTGGTGCCATGGAAACAGACTTCTATGTATGGTCAAGCCTAGTGTTTTAATTCTGAAGTAGATTGTTGTGTTTAAAGGAGATACCTGAGCCCATTGGCACCCCATCCCCAAGAGGTTATTGACATGAGGCCTGGAATATTCCATGCTTTCTGAAATGCCAAACATTTCATAATGCCCCAGGACAAAAGAAGTGCTTCAGGAGAGAGAGGCGATGAAGGGTCAAGTCAGGAAAAACTAGATAGAAAAGAACATCAGAATGTGGGAAATTCTCCTTTCTAGGAGCACTGTATTTGAGAAACTTAGCCAAATAAACCCTGAGTCCCCATGTTTTCTGTTTCTGAGTGAAGATTTCTGCGACTTTTTTTTTTCTGAGGACAGGATTTGACTGTACATTGTGAGACCTTGGCACTGGAGCTCATTTAGAACATGCACAAAAATCACATTACTGTGAGGGTCTTGTGTTATATGCAGAAATATATGTATGTGCACACACACACACACACACACACACACACACATGCCAGATCAATACAGAAGAAGAGAAAGGAAATTAGCCTGACTTCCAGAGAAAGTTATAAGTCAGCTTCTCACCGGCCATGTCAACATTGCTTCCATCACCAATGCCTCATTAGTTTGAAAGCCTGGGTGTCTTACAGTGATGGAGAGAAAAGAGGATAGAATTTGGAGGGACTTCATTTATTCACAAACTAAGACCAGTTTGACTGTGACTTATTGGAAAGTGTCTTTGGCACGATGTTACAGAATGTTGGGTGTTAGGCACCATCTACTTTTTGCTAGACATTTGCCAAGATAAGGGGTGAAAAACTCATGGTCCAAGGATTAAACATGGCCCATGACATGCTTTTCATAAAAAGTATGTTGGAAGATAGCCATACTTATTTATTTATATATTATGTACATGTGTGTGTGTAAAATTACAATAGGGAATGATCTGAAAAGTCTAACCAGTTGGGCCTTTACAGAAAATGTTTCCTGATCCCAGGTCTAAATGTTAATTCTATACAGAAAAATAAAATATAGCCCTTTCTTTGTCTACAAAGACAATGGATTTAAGATAGATTATTTTTAAATAAGCTGATACATGTTAATGAAAATCATATTCACGTCATCTATGGGAGCACAGAAGATAAACAAGCCAGAGTCAGGAAGAAACACTTCCAACAAGAGATGATTCCTAATTTGAGTTTAAAGGAGAAAGCAGAGTAATTTGCATAATGAAAGGAATGAGGTAAAAGACATACAGTCTACTAGATAGAGAAAAATAAGTAGATGTTGTTATTGCAGCATAGTAATACTATTATAAAATAAATAATAATGTAGTCATGTAAAATTTTAAAGGTTAAAATATGATTGGGCAGAGGGTGTTGGATAGGTTGTGTAGAGTCTATGTTAAGGTAGCTGGACTGTGTTCCAAAGATTCCTTCTCTTTAAAGATATATGTCTTTTATCTATAGAAGAATCAAAGACTGTGTTTGTGGAGTTAGCCTGATGGGATTTATGTTTTTCTCTAGTTAAAGTTGATTTAAAAGAAAAGCAAATAAAATTATGGAGAGCAGTAAATTTACTCCAAAGTTAAAGAGGGTCAGAGCTTAAACAGAGGGAGTTAGAAAAGAAGAGACAGGAGAGACAGAAAATGTATGTAGGTAAAATCAGCAGTTATTGATATTTAGTGGAATTTAGAAAGAAAGGGAAGAAAAGGGCTTAATTAATGAAAATACCTGAATTTGGTGTGTAAATGACCCAACTGGCTGTCACATTGAAAACATTACCTTAAATTTTTCCAACAATGAGGATACAATCACTTACATTTTCAATAATTTCTCTTCTAAATATTTCATAATTACTTCAAAAACTATAGAGAATCAAACAGGAAACAACCCTCCTCAAATTCCTCTCTCTCTCTCTCTCTCTCTCTCTCTCTCTCTCTCTGTCTCTCTGTCTCTCTCTTTCTCTCTTTCTCTCTCTCTCTTTCATCAACTTCATGCCTTCTTTGATTTCACACTGGAACTTCAGCTCCACAAAAGTAAGTATCTTGCATTTATTGTTCCCAAGTAAGTCTTCCTAAATTTACTGTGTGTATGTTCTTAAATAACATCTAATATGGTTATAAGTACTTTTAAACATTACATATTGGAAACATTCTTATGCATTCTTATGAGGTTGCTTTATTCATTCACATGTATGTGTTGAAGATTTAGCTTAAATACATGAATATGTCTTGTTCCTTGATTTTTAAAGTCTCATACAGCATTTCATTGGATGCAAGTCCTGAATTATTTGCACATAAATGGAATTATTCAATGTCTTCTCTACAAGTCTGAGTTTTAAGTTAATCCTAGGAAAAGATACTTTATTTTATGGTAAAACAGTGAGTAGTAATACCCTATGTTAATCATTGTGGGTATCAATAGTTATATTAGATATTTCTGTAACTTGTGTAGGCATCAATTCAGCTTACATTTTCCAATTGACCACTCAATTCCTTATTCCATAAGTTATTGTATAATTCTTTTTATAATATTATGTTGGAATTCTGTTTTTAGTTTATATAACTCTTTGAGTCTATTGCTTGACTCCACTTTTTTTTAACACTGTTTTTCATTCTTTGCTCTTACGTGTCTTTTCCTGTCAGTATCTGAAATTTGGCAACTGATGACATTTTGAAATATATTTTAATCTATGTCAGGATGCTTTCACTTTTATTATTCATATTTTCAAGTCTAATTTCACATTAATTATTATGAGTACATTTTAGAATAAATCATAAAATGTCTCATAAACTGCTTTTCAGCAGTGAGCTTACTTTATTTATGAAGAAACGTAAAGTAAATTGACATCTATACAAACTTGCATCTTACTGATCAAAAAAAAAAATAGATCAGGGGTTTCATTGTCTAGGAAGGAGGAAGACGAGATATTCAGAGAACATTGCTATGTATAGAATATCTAACAATATTCAATGGATAATTTAAATACAGATACACACACATATGTTGAGCTACTAGAGAAAAAGGATGATATATTCTGAAAAGAAAGGCATATAAGAATGCATCATTTAGATAGGTGAACAATCATTAAAGCCTACATTTGTCTTGGGAATGTTGGTGACTTTTTGGTGAGTTAGAACCTTGGTTTCTATGGACTGCTACACTAGAGCTAAGAAATGAAGTGCAAGAGCTTTGCAAAAGAAGATCTTTTTCTAATCAGACTCTTGCATAAAGCCTGAACTCTGAGAAAGATAATTTTATTGCGAATGAAAAAAGAAAGTGAGCAAACAAAAATAAAACAAAGGAATGATTATTGATGAAAGAAGTGAATGTATTTAGGCATATGAGTAGTGGAAGGAATAGAGTAGAAAACTTACCCCTGAAATTCCTAACCACATGCCTTATCTCCTGTCTGTCTGGAGAAAAAATTCACTCTTTCTTCATAACCTAAAAATACAGCAGGGGATAATTTAGATAGAAAGGGACCCAAGATAGAAATATTTCTTTGACTCTAGAAAAACAAGCACAAATTATTCCCAGAAAAATGAATTTTGAAATTTAAAGATAAACTTTCAAAGATTATTAATACTCATGATAAACACATAAAGATCAACCAAACAAGAAGAAGATGAAGCTTTAATGTTTAATGACAGAATCAGAGATGACAATACTGTTGATAGTGGAAATAAGAGATATAGAAAATAAAATAATTGATCTTAGCATGTTTAAAAGTTTTATAGAGTATCTAATCAAGAGGCTAGCAATAGTAGCCTTTAAAAAAAAGACAGATAAAATAATTGCATGAAAATTAAAATAGGAAAATAATTAAAATAGATATTAAAATTGTTAAATAGTTAATTTTTAGCCAATGGAAACATTAAAAAGGCAAGAAATACTATGTTTACTTCAGTTAAAGTATACTTTCAGACTAAAAAGATAACAAAAACCAAATTTACACTTTATAATAATAAGAGAATTAATACAACAGAAAGACATAATACTTATCAAAATATATGAATCCAACATAAGAGCACTTAAATATATAAAGCAAATATTAGCAGACATAAAAGGAAACACTGACAGCAATAAAATAATAGTATGTAATTTTAATATCCCACTTACAACAATGCACAGGTCCTCCAGATAGAGAATCATTAGGAAGCAATGTCCTTAAATGAAAAATTAGATGCACTTGATAGAGCATTTCACTCCGAAACAACAGAATACACACTCTTTTTAAGTGCTCACAGAACATTTTCAAGGATAGACTCTAAGTTGGGACACAAAATAAATTTCAATAATTGAATAAAGAAATGATATCAAGGTTCATTTTATATCAAAGTGGTTTGAAACTAGAAGTGACTAAAAAAATAAAAAGGAAGAACAAAAATGTGTGGAAAATAAAAAGCATACTGCTTTCCAACTACTGGCTTAAGAAGAAAATCAAATGTGAGATCAAAGAATACCAGAAGACAAATGAAAATGATGACAGAATTTATCAGAACCTTTCAGATGCTGCAGAAGCATTATTAAGAGGAAGTTTAGAGCAAACAGGTCTACTTCAGGAAGCAAGAAGAATAACAATAAGAAATTTAAACTTACACACAAAGGAAATGGAAAAGGAAGAGAGACAATATCAAGAGACAATAGAGAAAAGGAAATTAAAAAAAGGAAAGCAGCAATAAATGAAATAGTGATCAAAAAGGCAATTCAAATAACCAATTAACTAAGGACTGACTCATAAAAGACTAACAGAATAGACAAACCTTAACCAGACTCACAGGGAGGAGAAGCTATAATTACGATTAGCATTTAAAGATAATTTACATAGCTACTACAGAAAGAAAACAAATCATAAGATTATTACAAGCACTTACATGGCAACAAATTTGATGAACTAAAAAAAATGGACATATTCTTAAAAACATGACATGCCAAGACTGACTCAGGAACAAATAGAAAATCTGAACAGGTCAATTGAGGCTAAGGAAATTGAAAATTATTTAAAAGTCTCTCAGAAACCAAAGGTTCAAAATCAGATGTCTTCACTAGTGAGTTCTAACAAATTTTAACAAATAATTAATACCTATCATTGTCAAATTCTTCCAAAAAATTGAAAGGAAAGGCAAACTTCCAAACATATTTTATGAAACCGACATTACCCTGATTTCAAAACCAGACAAGGATATAACAAATATAGAAAACTATAGACCAGTATTTCTGATGAGCATAGACACAAAAATCTTCAACAAAATGCTAGCAAACAGAATTCAGCAACTCATTAAAATATTCATGCACTGCAGCGCCTTGGTTGACCTATGGACAAGGCACTGGAGGTAATCCACAAACATCCCAAGGACCCATGTTCAAGACCTGGGGCTGAGTGAACAACTAAATAAAATGGAGTATCAGTCTTAGCAACTAAATAAAATGGAATATCAGTCTTAGCAATGTATACTCCTGTGGCAAGACAAATAAAAGCAAAAATAAATGTGGCTACATCAAATGAAAAAGCTTCTTCACAGAAAAAGAAACTATCATAAAAACAAAAAGACTTCCTATTGAGTGAGAGAGGATATTTGCACATCATAAGTCTGGTAAAGTATTAATATCTAAAATATATAAAGACCTCATAAATTCAGTGTTTACTAGACAGATTTACTGCTCATTAGTATATAATGCTGTAAGTATAAGTTACTATCTCTGAGTTTCAGTTTTCTTAATCATAAAATGCAATTAAACATCCTCTGAAAGAGTATTAGGGAGTTTGAGAAAAATTGCACAAAATTGCATAAAAATTGCATCAACAAAAATAAATTGTGTAATTTGATGAGTTACACCTACAAAATTACCACTATAATAAAACTATGACTTACGTGCATCATCTACCAAATTTTCCCTTTTGACTTTTGGAATTCATCCCTCTACCCCAAGACACATAAAATTACTGATAGATTTATTTATTATAGACATAATAATATTGAAGGTTTCTAAATATTTATATTGATAAAATCATGTAATACATTTATTCTGTTGTGGTCTATGTTAATGTCTCATTTCTATTGATTACTGAGTGGTGTTTTATCATGTGAATATATAATATTTATTCATTTCCTTTTATGAATCTATAAGTTATTTTCAGCTTAGGGGCATTATTGATAATTACTACAAAAATTTATGTGCAAATGTTTGTGTAGACATATGTTTCACTTTCTTTTGGAGAACTACTGAGAAAAATTATATTGAAGAGTACGGTAGGCTGAAATTACATTGAAGAGTGTGGTAGGCTTGCTTTCTTTTTAAAACAAACTTTGATTTTCAAAGTAGTTACATAATTTCATATTTCAGCTAACAATGTATTTGAAGTTCAATTATTCCACATTCCTGTCAACATTTATAATTGTTTGTCTTTTTAATTGCAGTCATTTGTCACTTGTGAAACACTAATGTACATATTTTTCTCCTGAGTTTGGTGTGGCAGTGAGATTTAATTGCAGATTTTAATAACAAATAATGTTAAGTATTTCTTTATGTGCTTTTGCTAGTTTTTCTATGGTTATTCATGAAGTGACTATAAATTCTTTGGTTATTTTTTTCTTAGTTGTGTTGTCTATTCTTTGTAATTGAGTTGCAAGAGTTCTTAAATATTCTGACTATAATATCATTAAAGATTAATGTATTGTACATATTTTCTGAGACTGTGCTTTGCCATTAAATTTTCTAAACAAATCTTTACCCATTTCAAAAACTGTCTAATTTGAAACCTTATTTTCTCTTATGGCTTTTCATTCTGTGCCTACCTGTAAATATTTTGCAGACCTCTTCTGTAATTTATTCTAGAGCTTAATAGTTCTGTCTTTTAACCTAGCCTCATGAACCACTTCAAGCTAAGGATTTGTTTTTTGTTTTTCTTTTTTAAAGAGGAAAAAGAGAAGGTAGTCAGGAAGGAAGGAAGGGAGAGAAGAATGAAACGTTTTTAAAATTTGTTCATTATGTCTGTTCCTCCTGGTCCTGGGTCACCAACCCAGGGCCCTGATTTTTATAGGATTTATGCCTACTTGTTTATGCCAGCTTAACCACTAGGGTGCACCTCAAGTTAAATTTTTGTATTTTATAAGGTTATAGTCAATGATCAATTGTTTCTATAAAATCAATTTTATATATCACTTGTTGAAAAGAATACTCTATCCCTTTTGATGGCCTTGACACTTCTACTGAAAATCAGTTGACTTCATGTGTGTTGCTTTACTTCTGGAACTTTTTGCTCTTCCATTTATCAATAGACCTGTAAACTTGTGATATTGATTACTATAGTTTTATTGCAAATCACTATCTCAAAAAGATATTTGTACCATGTTGATTGCAACATTATTTAGGATAGATAGTTATATATACATATGTACATATATATATATATCTCCATATATAATGAAATTCATTCAATCATAATAAAGAATAAACTCCTGTCATTTGTGACAATATGGATGAACCTAGAAGGTATTATGTAAGTGAAACAGGTCAGATAGAGAAAGAAAAGTATTGTATGTTCGCTTCTACGTGGAATAGAAAATGTTTAACTCATATAAAGTTCATAGAATGGTAGCCACCCAGGGCTAGAGGTGGTGGATTGTGTTTCTCAAAGGGTGCACATTTCTAACTATAAGATAAATAAGTGCTGGAATTCGGTGTACTACTTTCCTACTTCCAAATCATCCATAAAACATCTCTCTAATATGTACATTATGGAACTGAATTTTACTTAATCCTATAATTTGTTAGTTTACCTTTACCTGTACTGTTGCTTTGCAAACTTTTTAAAAATTGATTTTATTGAAGAGATATTGTATTATATCATTAAATAGGCTCCAGTGTACACCACAGCAAGTCAACATCTGTATATAATACAGCAAATTTACTATCATTTCAGTTTTTCCTTCACTTTACAATGAATCTCCTTTGCCCTGTTTGCCCCCCACCCCTTTCTCTTCCTCCAATCTCTGATTTGCTTCTTTTTTTTTTTTTTTGTTAAAAGTCTATTGTTATTTTATTTAGTTAATTTTTAGAATCCACTTTTATTTAATTTAGTAATTAATTGGTTTGATATTTCTACATATCACCTATGAGTGGTATCATGATAGCCATCTTATCTCAATAAGCATAATTCCTTCTAGGTTCATCTGTGTGCTGCAAATTTTAGGTTAATAAATTATTAAAAACTTTCACAATGACTAACACCTAGTAAATGCTCAACAAATAACTCTTTCTTACATCAAATAATTTCCAGACCTCCTCCATGATATATTGACCGTTGTTCCTATTACTTGAGATAATAGAAATTGAAAACAAAGCATTTTGTACTAAGTCTGCAATAATACCAGAAACACACATTCACAGTTCAGATATAATAAAACAGATATGTTTATGCAACACAGTTATAATCCTTGGTGCACCTAGTCTGTGAATATTCTCTACTTCCACCCCATTCTTGAGTCCAAGTAAACGAACTATCAGACTGTAAAGACACCATTTCTTAATATGTTATGATAATCTCTGCTCAAACCATGATTTTTCGTTCTATTTCTAATCTCTTTATCTTTCCATAACATATAATCTCAATCTTTTTTTTGTATGATTTTTGCTGTTTTAACCGCTTTAAAAATTCCATCAAATGTATGCTTTATGAAATTCATCACATTATAAATTTATCATGTTTCTTATTTGTTTTTCTTTCTTTTCTGTAATATCCATTGTGTCTTTATAATTCTAAATATTAACTTATTACTTCTTGACACATTTTGTTTTTTGTCTACATGACTACTTTACATGCAGGGATTCTTGTATCAAACATCTAGCCTATGAAGAATAATTATTTGATAAAGTATTAGAAACAGTAATTAAAATGTTTTAACTTAATTTTCTTATTTTGGTCATTTCTAAAGCTCATTTGGACCATGAATTGCTTACAAGTTTTGGAGCAATAACAAATGTTTAGTTTTATGTCTGAGTATACACTTGGTCATGATTTTAGGGTAATAATTTAGATCTGTTTCCTGATATCTGCATCTGATATGACTTGTTATGGAACTACAATGATTTTGCTTTTTGGTAAAGCTGGGCATTTGCTCTGTTCCCACTTTTAATTGGAAGCAAAAGATTGCCAAAAAAAAAAAGTTGTCTCTTTGAGACTCAGAAATAAAATGTATTGGATAATTTATGGCTTTAGTAGAGTTCTTAGAACTTATTCTTCATTATGAAATGACCACATACAAATGCAATTTCTCATATATATACAACATAATTAATAGCACTTGCCCTAAGAAGTTTTGCACACCAGAATCCTACATAGATCCCAGCATTAACCATATATGACATGAACTCAAAGTATTAAATGTCCCCGCTGAAAAAGCAGATGATCATAATATATATGAAATACGATTCTCCTGTGAACTTTATGAGTCAACAGAAAAGTCATCGTAAGAGAGATCATATTTTGAAAATACTGATGCAGACATTATAAGGAAACGGCATAGATTAGAATGTTGAACTTTTTTGAAAAGCAGTGAGAAGAATACATAGAAAGGAGAACACAGATTTTCAAAATCTTCATGACATGTGGTCTCTGACCCCATGGGAATTTCAATCCATGGAAAAATTAGTAGTCATTGTTCTTACTCCCTCACTTTTCATTCTCATGAAGGAAATTCATTAGTCGACAATCTGAGATCTGGTTTTGAACCTTATTTAATGGTAGACACTGCTATTTTCCTATACTACTGTCTATTCTGACCGTTTCCTCAATATTACCATAGCTTTAATATACCTAGAGATATGTGGGGACAGAAACTAAACATAAATTTTCTGTCATGAGTGATTAGTCAACCAGTAAGGAAGTAGGTGATGGACTTTGTATTTATTATAAAGGACACTTTCAAAATGGCACAGTTATTAAAATTTTCTTTGTTCTTTCCAGACATCGTAGTGACTGAAATGCTTCTCATGATTAATATTTGCGATTAAATATAAAATAAAATGCAAACTCATTGTCCAAGTTCATGTAAGTATAGGGTTTTTTTAATCGTTATCAGCAATAACATACACTATTTTTGTAACAGATTGAAGGAAACAAAGGAAAATTAGAAATATTCGGAGACCTAGCCTGACCGACCATATTAAGAAAATAAGATTAAAATATTCTGTTGACTCTCTACTGGAAATGGAAGGCTTTGGTTTGCTCAGGCACTAATGAAGAAAAATCTGAAATGGAACATAAAATTATATTACTTTCCAAAATAATGAAAATATATGCATATGCTACGGGAAATGGAGATATTAAAAACAATAAGGGAAAGAATCCAGAATGGTTTCCAAAGGAACTTTAAACACTATTTTATACTGAGAATACAAAATTCCATGAAGGAATGGCTCCTGAGGAATCCACTTATTGCTATTAATGTTATTTACATTAATATATAATATTAATACATTATTGATTAATGTATCATTAATTTATATTATTGGTTTATTGATAATCATATTAATATTATCTTTCAGAACAAGATGACAAGCTCCCTGTCAGAGTGGTAGAGTAAAATCATTTCCCATTTTAGAACTAGGATTTCTTTTTTGTCACTTACACATTTATAGAAAAGGTTGACAAACATGAGTCATGCTGATTATTTCAGGGGCTAAAGAATGTATTCATGAATGTAGTAAGAGTCATTGAGATAGGGATAAAATTCAAATTCACACTTGAAAATATTAGTGATGAGCAAAAATGATGCATCATTATGAGCTAATTAGGCTGCTTTCAGGCAAATATTAGATTTAGAGAATTCAAGCATCTGTCCTCAAGTATTTTAGAATTGTTTAATTCGGGATACATTTTTCCCCATATAACCGATCTCTTTCATGCTCTCTCTTAAGTTCCAGTAGGCATAATTGACCCTTAGAGTTCTTCACTGAGATATAATACACCCTCAATAACTTCAGCATTCATATATTTCTCTGACAGGACATGTTCATCTGAAAATCAGAGAATACAGAGTAGAAGCAGGTAAGTTAATGAAACTTTCTAAATTTTTGAATGGTCTTTCCAATGATGAGAATACTACTAACTGTCTAGGGAAACAAATGTTAAAAGGTTGGGGTTTCATACATAGTAGAGAGATCTAAACTAACGCTTCTTTTTCTCTCCAAAATAGTCACTTATATTCTCTAAGCTTTAATTTCAAAAAATGTGAAATGAATGTGTTATACTAGATTAAGTCATATCAATAAACTCAGAATAATAAACTGCAAGTTGGCTCCAGAGTTAATTTGAACTTTTCTACCTGGTCTGCATTGCTCACTTGTATGATACTTTCTTTATCACTGTACCAGTATCAGTAGAGACCAAGGACAAATCCAGTTCCCATGCCTTTTATCAGCATTTGTAAGTGGCAGGAAGAACTGTAGAAACAGATACTAAAAACTAAAAAATCTTATGGGTCTTTTGTTTCTTTTTTAAACATCTACGTGACGGAAGAAGTCCTCTCAGAAACATCACGTAGCACTCCCGATGAATTTCCATCTCTCCATCGTTATTTCAGCTTCAGCAATATCCCAGTAACACATAGCAGGCTTGCTTACTACAGGACTCAGTTTCCTTCGGTTAAAATATGTTTCCAGGCTAATTTTCCTTAAGTTGAAAATTAGTTCTGAATATCAACATTTGTCAGCCATGATTCAAATATGTCTTCCCTTGAAAGAATTTACACAATAAAAAAGTTACCCAATATGGGGTAGTAGAGAGGAGAGCATTCAGTTTTGCTTAAATGTGGTGGGAATTCTTGTGGTGAAATCTTTGTGGTCTGAAAACTGAGCCTTTTATGTGGCCTTAGGATGTCTTTTACCCCCTGATTCTTTTGGGAATTCTATATGACTCACTGTCCTACTAGGATATTACGAGCATGTATCTAATATAATAGTTGGTACGTAAAGATAATAATGAATTTAAATCCCAACACTGTGGCTGACCTTGTCTGATTTCAAGGTGAAGAAGATTTAAGGGAAAACAGAAAAGAATGGGAGAGTAGTTTTGTTGGGCAATATCCAAAACTGTATTGGAATAAAACACATGAGGAATCCAGAGCCATTTGTTCATTAACAGAATGCTCTGGATTGTGGACTAAGTATAAAAGATGAAAAGATATGTACCACCCAAATCAGGTTAAGAAAATCTTGACATCCTGGATGAAGTAGAGGCAGAAAGTAAGAAAGATGACAGAATGAGAAATTAACAGCAGAAATTTAGTATTTGCATAACCTCGGGTACGTATTCCTTCTGATCTTTAAATTAATATTTATGAATTTATTTATAATCTAGATAGTAAATTTGACAGATGACCTGCAATTTGTTCCTATTTTCTCACTATTGTCGACTTCACCTTATTTTAAGGCTCTAGTGCTGGTGATTTATTAGTTATTCTCTTCTTTTATCTAAAAATTATCTTCTTTTATGTTTTTTTGGTCAAGCAGCAACCTGACAAGGCACACTACACTGGAAAGAGAGGTAGATTTGCAGTATGAAGCCATGACTCTTTCTTCCCCAAGTTGGTCATCAGCAGGAACATCCTGTACATTTCTGGACTCTAATTCTCCCATATGAAACAAAATGAAAGTCAGCCCTCTAAAGGTAATTCATCAAAGCATCATTATCTTGAAAATCTAGTTTGATGAATGTATCATTCTACCAAAATCTTCTTTGATGATGATTAATATTTTCATTTATGCAAATATTATTACTAAAATAATGTTCTAGAACACATTTAATTATTATCAACCTGTAAAATCTCATTCTTCAAGGGATGTTCAATTTGTCAAAACTGAAGTGTAGTTCTTCCCTTAAGTTGTATATTTTACAACTGTAATTAAATGTCATTTCATATGCAATATCATTTTATTGGTTGCTTCATTATCTTAACAATTTCCCATTTTTTCCATCATTTTAGTATTTGTTTAGGATTCTTTCAAAATTTTGCCGATGGAAAAATTTTCCATATTTTCTATTTACAAACAAATAAAACCTTCACATTTTAACCATTTAGATAATTTACAGTGTTCTGACTAATCTAGTTTAAACTGTGTTTGAACATTTTTGCAAACCGGCATTAAGTCAACTTTTACTTTGCTGTCACCGCAGTTTGTAAAGTATCATCCACTGTCTCTGCCTAATTTTCTGGTTCTCTGCTGTTGGATCCTGAAAATTGCTGCAGAGCAAGGGGCCCCTCTGCTGGCAGAAAGACAGCAGGAGATCTGATGCAAAACATGGCTGGTCTTGCCAATCCCAGAGAAGCTTTGGTGTAGGATATGGTATGAGAATTTGAAGGGGCTCATGAGCTAAAATCAAAGTTCCACACTTCTCATTAGTCTTGCCAGTATAGCCTACCCGAGTCGCTAAAGAAGTTAGGAATAGATTAAAGTGCAAACATGGGTAAACTTAGTGAATTTAATGAACTGGTTGCCTAGCTAAACAATCCTTTGGAACTTTTAGAATAACAGTGCTGGAATACTTTAGTTATAAAATAAAGAGACCACAGATATTAAAAATTTTTTACTCAAATCAGCATCCCTCAGAAAATATTTCATATTTGTTAAACTAGTAATCATCATCTTTCCTCATTAATGTGTTCATGCATTCAGCAACTATTTACTAAGTACCTAACATTTACCAAGTATTATTTGGGGGGATGGAACATATTTTGCTAAGACAGTCACAAAAGCATCTTAATATTGTAGGTGATTTGACAATATGCATGAAATACAGATGGAGGAAAAAGATAGTATTAATTCCACTATGCCAGTAGAAGCGGGAGTTAATGGCGTGGATGATGATCAGGAAGTTTCAGGAAGAAGAGGCATTTTTCAACCTAACTCTTGCCTGTTGAAATTGGAAAAGGAGGGTCAAGAGGATGAGCACCCAGATTATGGGAAGCACAGTTGATGTTATTAAAGGGCAGAGTACAGAGGATGAGGTGGCGAGAAAACAGACTGGAGAGGTAGAAAGTTGCCCAGTCAGGAAGACTCATGAGCACCACCACAAGGGTTTAGGTGGGAGAAAACTAATAAACAATTTGAATGGTGGGAATGCAATCTTTTCATAACGGTAATAGATTACTGGAATGGGATAAGGTACGTTCTTATGCATAAATCGGTACAGACACTACAGCAGTCGGTGATCAGGGATAACCTAGTGAAATAGCTTAGATGCTATGCATGGACTGATGAGAGAGAGATTTAGGGCATGTTCAGAGACAATGTATAAAAGTCTGGCATCACATAGAAAAGAATATAAAAACACAAGTGAGTTTTATGAGGAAGAAACTCTTTCTAATTTGGATATGGTGATAATAACAACATCCATGAACAGTCCATTGGCTAGTGACCTGGTTATAGAATTGTCTTAGGCTCTTTGCAATATTCATTTGTGCCTATTGAATATGATCATAGTTTTCAAAGAAAACATTTTCTGGGAAGTATGTACATAACATACTTACTGACATATGTTGCTTATTTTTATTCCTGTCTCTCCTTTATTCTTGATAAGAAAGAAAAAAAGTAGAAATACCCTAGTTGGTAGATAAATCTTTCCAATATTGAAAGTTTACAAAATGCTTCTTGTGCTATCTAATAGGAGGGAATAAGATTAGGACTAAACTCATGGGTCTGTGAACCTCCTCAGTTAAGAGGGTGTGTTATTTCTGGGAAAAAAAAAAAAAGAAAAACAAAGAACCGTCTTCACTTCATAGTAGATTCCAAGACTTTCCAACAGAGGCCAAGAAATGAAACCAGTGATTTGAATAGGGCTGACTTTTTTTTTTTTTTCCACATAAACTACAGCCATGTTTGCTTTTTTCTTCAGTCACCATCGGATGAGTCAAGTTGAATCTCTTTATCCCATTCCACATAACTTTAATTTCACACTAAGTCCCATGTTATTGAAGTCAATCATTTCACTATTACAGAGTTCTACTAATTTAGTCAGTAGTCTAGTAATCTTCTAGTGGAAACCTTACTGCACTGGTGAATGCAAAGTGCACTAGTTAGGTTGCAGAATAAGATTCTATAAAACAAAGACACCAAGATAATTATGCAGACAAGATGGAGGTTTCATTTATCTCTCATGTAAAATCCCAAATTGTTAAGAATCCGTAGTAGAGAAATAACTGCTCTACACAGTTGTCCTGGGTTCCAAGTTAATTCTATCTATATTGATCCATCACTCCTCATATTTTAACTTACTCTGCATAACTGAAACTGCAGATTATCAGGTCCATCTTAAAGTTCCAATATTGTGGAACATAAAAGAAAGTTCATGACCAGTTATTTAAGGAGAGATCAGGAAGTGTGCACATTGCTTTTGCTCATGTCCCATGGTTGAAACATAATCATACACTGTATCTAGCAGAAAAGAATCCTGGGGAATGTTTTATCTAATAAGCTAAATACACAGGCAAAATAGGTGAATTGTATTATTAAAAATAAAAGAGAATGAGGAGGCACTGGAGAAAATAAGCAAGGATACTTATAAGAATATAACCATCCAGTGGTTTATAATTCACAGCACTAAAACAATATGTATTCTGATACCTTTGTGTAATGCTACTCAAACTTCAAAATGAATAAATTATTGTGACCAAACAAAGCAAAAGATAAAAACAAGTAAAAACTGCTTTTATTTCAAATGCTGACCTTAATGTGAAATTCTATTAATTTTGCATCATGCATTGATCAAAATATTAACTAGTTATAATAATATTTTGCAGGATGCATATAGTACAGAGTATCTCTATACCCTCCCAAAAATTTTAGTCTGGAAATGTGTAATAATATGCTATATGATATAATGTTATAATATATACATATGCATACATTTTGCTGATTTTTATAATATATACATGCATTGTAACCATATATTTAGTTATATTACTAAGTATATATATATATATAGATATAGATATAGATATAACCATAAGTTAAAGTAAGGGCAATAAATCCATCTAGAGAGATTTGTAGAGTGAAAAGAGAACAATATAAAGTACAGACAAAAAGAAAAAGAGCTCTGAATATCAAACTGAGAAGCGACTAATTAAAAACAAAGGAGAAAAACTATAGCTCATGGAAATTCAATGATATTTTGAACTGTTCTGTATGCCATAGTGAAGCCAAATAAAATGAGGCCAGAACAGGATCTACTAGATTGATAAACTAGGTGATCATTACTTATCTTGGTAAAAGTGGAGTCAGTGGGGTATACAGAGCCGTCATTACAAAGATCTGAAGAGGTGATTATATAAGGTAACTTGATAACGTGTACTAAGCATGTGTAGGGAGGCCTGAAGATTGAATGAAATCAAATGAAAAAGCTAAATTAAATGTACCAAGATGTGATGATTTTATGTTTGATATGCAGCATATTAAACCAAGACAGATTTATCTTACTAGGTTTTACTGCATTCTGGCACAATTTATTCCAAAAAAGTTACAGTTTATAGTGGATCAAGGATTTAGAAAACTTTTTCTGATAAAGTCTTTTCTCATATTTTATAAAGATAGATATTTTTCATCAAAAATATCCCAGTCATTCTTTTTTTCTGGAGTCACGGTTGTCTTGTGACTAGTGAATTAACTTGCTTAATATAGAGGGGCAAACAAAGTCAAGGAATGAAATAGCATAGCAGAAGGAGAGAGGCAAACATTTCAAGGGAGTTTGTCTTCAAATTAATGAGATAATATTCTCTAAGAGAAAAACACCAGTAAAGGTTGAAGATATGATGAGAGAGAGAGAGAGAGAGAGGAGAGAGAGAGAGAGAGAGAGAGAGAGAGAGAGAGAGAGAGAGAGAGAGAGAGAGAGAGAGAGAGATGTTGGAGTAATGAGCTGAAAGTGATAAACGAGAAGAAAAGTTTAAACTCTAAAGGGTAAAGAGAATGGAAAGTTCTTTCTTTAGAATGAGAGTAATGCCCATCTATCCACCATTCATCTCAGCTCCTTCCTTCACAGATGAGAACATTGATACCCAGATAAGTACAGGGACTTATTTAATACAAGGTCACACAAATAGTTAAAATCTGAAATAGATCCTTTTATGCTCTATTAGTTTTTATGTGTTTCGAATAATTTTGTCATTTTTTTCCTTGAATTCTTTCCAGGTCTTCCTCCTTATGCTATTTAAATATTTTGTGTTTTGAGTTAGCCGGGAGTTTTTAGTGCTGTAAGACCATGTCCCATTTTGCATAGCTCCTGGTCACTTTTCTCTTTTGCTTTCTCATAATTTATTGTATTTATAAGTTCGATATGAGTGATCTCTAAATCTGTTTTCAGACAATATTTAGACAGTGGTCTGGCTGAGAAGCTCTGCATGATGACCCCTGCAGCATCTAAGTTAAACACCCCAGGTTTCACTATAAGCAAAAGAGTGACAAAAAGAAGCAATATCCTCTGCAAGGTCAAATCAAATCTTTGCTTTTAAGTACAATGAAAGATTAGTTTCTCTTTTTTCCAAGAAAGAAATTCTAGTCCTGTTTTACTGAATCCCATTCCAGTGACTCAGTGTTTTGCAGACTTACTCACCAGTTGTCCGTTGTTCCCCACTCACCAATATCCGAAATACTCACCAGTTACTCCATCCTGAGAGACTTGTTAGGAAATATCAGTCAGCAGCCATTGGGAGCCATTGGACGCTAACCTAAATTCTGCTTTTCCAGACAGCTAGCTATAAAAACTGAGTGTCATGAAGAGAGGGCCTCTGCTTCTTTTTTCTTAACGGATAAGGATAAAACCATCATAAAATGGAAAGAGATTCACCACAAAATATGCTTTTCTGGCCAGGATTGTTACAGTGCCCAAAGCCACTGAAGTGTCACCAGGAGAAAATCTACACCTGTTTTCAATCAGCACCTAATATCTTTATAATGCTTGGCTTTCATCTCTCAACCATGAGGCTGAGTCGGCTTCATGTGCAATCAGTTGGACTATTATTCCTGGAAATTGTAGGTATGACTTCTACAATATGTAACTTTCACCCAAAGGAGACTTATACAAAACCTTTGGAAAGTGGCCCAGAGAAATCCACATTCTTCTTCACCACTTCTCAGCATACCTGTATGATAGAGTAACCTGTTTTGCCTTATTGCTGGAGAAGGGCTCAAATCACAGTAGGCCAAGACACAGACTTCATGTCTTTGAGTTTTGGAATATGTGTTTTCTTTTTTAGTTTATTGACTTTCATTGATTGCAAAATAAAGTATTTTTAAAGAAAGGGATATAAAAGTAAATGAAATAGAATCTCAAACCTAATTACCCAGAATTAACCATTAAAATATTTTAGTAAATTTCTCTTCCTTCCTTCCATTCTTTTTTTTCTTTTATTCTTTTTTGTTATAAAAGAGAATATGGTATGTTATAAGAAGTTCAGGAGTGTCTGAAAAGATTTTGTGATTATGGGTAAGATTCCATGTCAGCAAGATGTTTGCAATGTTATTGAGAAAATATTGAGAGCATTTTAATACCCAAACGAGTAAAATAAGTAATGAGTTTAAGTAGACAACACATAAGTACACAAATAAAATTCACAAGAAAACATATACAGATAGCCCACTTTTCATCAATTAAAGAAATGCAAATAAAATATAATACCACCTATAGTATATGCATATTATATATATACTGTATGTAATAATAATATATATAATTGGGTTTGCTATCTAAGCTCTTCATCAATTTACTTTTTTGGTATAAAAATGCTTATACACTTTGATTCAGTGAATCCACACTTAGAAATCTTTTCTGAGGGAGTACTTAAAGATGTGGTCTGAAATATATATATTTAGCATATACATGAAATTATTACTTAACAGTGGGGAAAATGCAAAACAATCGAATAGATAAAAATAAGGGAACATGACTTTTTAGAAACTTTGATCCAATATTTCACATTACAACTGTTGTTTCTCAGCCTTTTCCTTATTGGTACTTATGTTTCTATAGGCCCAAGTTTCCAGAGACTCTGAGTTTCTTCCTCCAAGTTTTGATAACAAAGGAAATTAATCTCCACCAGTTTACCAGAATAAGAACATTTTTAGGGGGGTTAAAGGAAGAAGCCCCCTTCTAAGTTTCAATCTTTATCTATTGAAGAAACATCTTCCATGTTAATCAGAGATGTTCCATTATTTTCATTTGTCCTTATAAGACACAATTAAGAGAATTAGAAAGAAGTAAGATTTGATACCCAAAACAGAAAAAACAAGTTTGAATGGAAGCTTTGAAACAGGTGATTTTTTTTCTGTCTCCCTTAACCTGTATTCATGTTACCTTCCTTTCCACTCTCTTAATTACCATCCTCCTGTAGACTGAGTCATTGATTTGGCTCAAAAAGCCCCTACTAAAACATATCGAGATTCAGGTTGCTTTATTTTTTTTAATTCGTTCCATCTGTTATCTACATCTGAATCATCTACTATGTACTGAAATGATGCCAGTACCTAACACCATTTGTATCTGTAAATCACACCAGATTTGAAAATTTTTCTACCCTGAACATCCAAGGTAGAAAAGCTAAGAAATTATCTTATTATGACTAGCCTGAGTTGGATAGCTATTGACTATCAAAACAAAACCATGTATTTTAAATAAATTATATATTTTCTTTAAATATATCTGTATTAATATCTGTATCTATCTATCTAGAGAGAGAGAGAGAGACAGAGAGAGACAGAGAGAGAGAGAGGATTGCAGAGTTGAAAGTACCACATTTTAAAAACAAGGAACAAATTGAGATAAGATAAATTGGAGATCCTTTATGGGGAAAGAGAGGGCTCCATCAGGAAAAGAGATAGTCAAATTTTATCTGTATTTCATATCATCTGTATACCAAACCTAGAACTTGGTAGAAAAATCTCATGATTTTTTGAAATGTCAGTTGTTTTTTAGAGTCTTTAGTTGATTTCTGTTAGAGAAGAACCAACTTCAACCTACAGTGGTTGTCTGACACTGGAAAGAATATTGCACACAGTTCTTCTCTGTTTTTGAAGAGAAAACTTTCCTGCTTGATTCTATAGCAGAAATTCTATAGCAGAAAGAATCAAAGATGTCTTTGGCTTCCAGGGGTCAAAAGAAAGTCAAAAAGCATGTTTGTACTCTAAGCTAATGTGCAAACAATTAAGCAATAAGCACCACAAAGATTGATTTTTGGATCCAGGAGAAATTATTTTAAAAAAATGTGCTATATTTATTTGTTTTACTCCACCTCTCAATCTTCTGCTGCTCCTGACTCCAAAAGACCACAGTAATAATTCTTCTATTTTACAGGATGCACCCTGTGACAGTGAACTATTACTGACTATTATTTTACATTGTCTCTAGGTAGAAATAAGAATGGATGTCATTACTCTGAAGGATGTAGGAAAGGGCAGAAAAGACAGAAGATTTAGAAAATGAAAAAAGCGTGTCTGTTGATGGGCATTTAGTTTGTTTCCAGCACGTGACTATTGTAAATAACACCATAATGAACATCAGGAGGCATATATCTCTGTGAATAAGTGTGTTTTCAGGTAAATACCAAGTAGAGGAATAACTGAATCATATGAAATTTTCAATCTCAATTTTTTGAGGAATTGCCATACTGCTTTCCATAATATTTGCACCATTTTACTCTCCCACCAATAGTTCCCTTTTCTCCACAGTCTCTACAGCACTAGTTTCCATTCTTGTGGTTAACAGTCATTCTCACAAATGTTAGGTGATATCTTATTGTTTTTTTTATTTGAATTTCCCTAATGATGGAGAGATGTATAACTTCTTTTTATGTACCTGTAGACCATTTGTATGTTTTCTTTAGAGAAATGTCTATTTTCTGTCCATCTCTTAATTGGATTTCAGACTTTTTCGTTGTTAAATTTTATAGATTCTCTATATATTTGTATATTAACCCCTTGTCAAATGTATGATTACAAATATCTTTTCCTATTTAGTAGGATGTCTTTGTGATGAGAGCGAGTGGGTAAAGAATATATATATATATATACATATATATACACACAATGGAATGCTATGCAGTTGTCAAAAATGTGAGATTCTGCCATTTGCAACATGGATAGACCTGAAAGGACTTATGCCTAGTGAGATAAGCCAGGTGGAGAAAGACAGATACTGTATGACACCGCTCACATGTGGTGTATAAAAGTATCAAACAAACAAATGAACTAAATTAAACAAAAATAGACCTAATAAAAATGAAGTTAATCAAACAATACACTTTCAACCTCTCCAAAACCAATCAGTGGGTACAGGAAGAGATAGGGAAGGGGAGGGGGAAGACAGTATAAAAAGAATTTATTTTACAGTGAAGGAAATTGTGGTAAATTTACTGTATTATATACATATGTATATTTACTATCAGGTATACTTTAAACATAGTTAATGTTATAACGCAATATTCCTTCAGTAAAATCAATCAAAAAACAAAAGAAGCACACAGTCCTGTCAACAATTATGGGCTTATAACATTTCTATAATTAATTTGTAATCAATCCATGGTGTTCATTATAATTGAATAGTTGCCTAAAAGGGTGTGACATTTATACCTGAGAATGCCAAATTATTTTATACAAAAGCCTGAGTTTTGCTTCCTTTTTTTTTTTAACTACAAACCAAGCCAGTTGAAATGTATGGTTTCCTGTCTACTATTAATTGCTTACAATACCCTGAGTTATGTCGCTGGATAATCAGATATAAACACAGATATCCCAGGGAGCATAATCATATGCCGCCAGATTGCCAAAGCAAGGACTTCACATTATTATCAGAAAAAAGAGAATGCTCTGATCTAGATAAGTGCCTTGTAGAATCTATACATTGCATTCTCAGTGTTCACTTTGCCTGTCCTTGCTTATTAATTTGGAATTCTAAAGTTGTTTTCACTGGACTTCTATATTTTGGAAGTGGGTTTTTGAATTATTCACAATATACACATTTAAAAAGTAGATATACTGACCTCAACAAATGTATATTCTATACCATGTTCACCATCAAAATCTAGTTACCATCCATCATTATCCACTCTACCTCCTGAATCGTTAGTCCAGCTCCCTTACCTCCTTCCCTCTGGTTACCATCATTCTGTCGACAGAATCCAAAGGGCTTTATTCTGTTAGCTTTACTCATAATAATACACATGTAAGTGAAATCATAAGGCATTTGTCTTTCTCTTTTTGACTCATTTCACTTAATAGAGCACCCTCAAGTTTTAGCCATGTTATCACAAATGGTAAGATTTCATCACTTCTTTATAGTTGAGTAGTATTCAGTTGTGTCTATATACCACATCTCTTATATTCAGTCATCTAACACGTAGGTTATTCCATGTTTTGACAGAACTACAATGAAGATAAAGGTGATGATATTTCAAATTAGTGTTTTTACATTATTTGGCTAAATACTCAACAGTGAAATTGCTGGATCATATGATATTTCTGTTTCTAATTTGTTTTGAATAATTTTATTAATTATTTTGTTTACATTGCTATATTCACTTTAGGATATTGAATTGAACATCAGTGTGTGTATTTCACACCATATCCACCACCAGAATTCTAATGTCCTTTACCAGCCAATTTGTTCCCTCCTCCCCTGATGCCCCACCCCCATAACCACTTTTTGTGTGTCTTCTTTAGATAGGTATCTGTTCAGTTCCTCTGCCCATTTGGGAGTGGGTATTTGTTTGGTTTTTCGTTATTGAGATATATGAGCCCCTTATTTATTTTGCATATAAGCTTTTTGAATATATAAGCTTTTCCCTGATGTCATAGGAATATCTTTTCCCATTCCATGAGTTGCCTATCTATTTCTAATTTTTGAGGAACTTCCATACTGCTTTCCACAGTGGTTGCACTAATTTAAATTCTCACTAAAGTATAATGGACTCCCTTTTCTCCACATCTTCGACACTTTCTGTTTTTTATATTTTTGATAATAGCCATCCTAGCAGATGTGAGATGAACTCTCAATGTTATTTTGATTTCCCTAATGATAAGCAGCGAAGAACATGTTTTCAGATGTCTGTTTTATATCTTCTTTGGTCAAGTGCCTATTTGGATCCTTTACATGTCTGATTTTACTGCAGTCTGCAGGATGGTCAGAAGTCACATTTTACAATCTGAGAAACATGAGAATCACCTCAGAATTCTTACTAGAGCTGGAGGGAGGTATTGAATGTGACTCTAAATAGTCTCCTTAGGAGAGAGGATAACAGTAGTGTGTATGTGTATCTGTGCATGCATACATGCATGTGTGTGCACACAGGGGAGAGAATAACAGTACTGCCTGTGCATGTGCATAAGTGATTGTATGACTTATTTTTCAATTATTGATATTTATTAAAACTTTTGTTCACAATGCTACCTTCATTTTTGAATACTGACATTGTATCTCAATCTATATTTCATACCACACCCTCCAACAGAGTTCCAGTGTCCTTTACCACCACCTTGTCCCCTCTCTCCTTCCTTTGCCCTGTCACCATCCTAGCAGTCATCATGTGTCATGAGAGTTTTGCCTGGGGTTTATCTATTTGTCTGATTCATTTAATTATATTCCACATATTAGTTAAATCATCCGATATTTCTCTTTTTCTTTCTGGTTTATTTCACTTAACATGATCCCTTCCAATTCCATCCAGATTATTGCAAAAGGCACATTTTCATTTTTTAGTAGCTGCATAAAATTCCATTAAGCATATATACCACAGCTTCCTTATCCAGACATCTGCTGATCGGTATTTAAGCTGTTTCCATGTCTTGGCTATTGTGAACTGTGCTATTATGAACATCACTGTGCAGATTTTTTTTCTGATTGGAGATTTTGTATCCCTTGGGTATATGCCCAAGAGTGAGAGTGCTAGATTGAAAGGTAGATCAATGTACATTTATTTGAGGAATCACCATACTGTTTTCCAAAAGGTTGTACCGATTTTCATTCTCCCCAACAGTGTATGAAATTTCCTTTTTGTCTCCACCACCTCCAATACCTGCTGTTTCCACTTTGTTTGATAGGTCATTCGCACTGGTGTAGGCTGGTATCTCACTGTAGTTTTAATTTACATTTCTCTGGTGATGAGTGATAATGAACATTTTTTTCAGGTGTTTATAGGCCATCTCTGTCTTCCTCAGATAGGTGTCTATTCAGTTCTTTTGCTCATTTTTTGAGTGCATCATTTGTTTTTTTTTATTGCTGAGGCATGTGAGCTCTTTATATATTTTGGAGATTAAGCTCTCATCTGGTGTATGCTGTGTGAATATATTCTCCAATCTGCGGGTTGTCTTTTTGTTTTGAGGTAGTTTCTTTTGCTATGCAGAAGCTCTTCAATTTCATGTAGTCCTAACTGCTTAGTTTTAACTTCTTTTTTAAAAAAATTTTTTGCAGATGTCTTTCTAGTTTTCCCAGCGCCATTTATTAAACAGAATTTCCTTACTCCATTGTATGTTCTTGGTACCTTTGTCATAGATTAATTGTCCATATATGTGTGGTTTTACTTTGGGGCTCTCAATATGATTTCACTGAGCCTTAGGCCTTTTTTTGTTCCAGTAGTAAACTGTTTTGAAGATGATCACTCTGCTCTGTATTATTGTTTGAGGTCAGGGAGTGTGGCTCTCACACTGCTCTTTCCTTCTCTTAAGATAGCTTTGGCTATTTGAGGATTTTGTGATTCCATACAAACTTCAATATTGTTTGCTCCATTTTCTTAAAGAATATTCCTGGGATTTCAATGGGAATTTCAATAAATCTACATATAGCTTTAGGCAGAATGGCCATATTTTACTGTGTTAATTCTTCCATTCCATGAACATGAAATGTTTCTCTATGTCTTTGTATCTTCCTCTATTTTTTTTCTGTACTTTTCATTATAGAAGTCTTTCTCTTCCTTTGTTAAGTTTATTCCCAGGTATTTGTTCTTTCTTGGTGCTATTGTGAAAGGAATTTATTTTTTTAATTTCTTTACCTCTCCTTCATTATTTGTATATCAGAATGCAACTTATTTTTGCATGTCGATTTTAGATTCTGCCACTTTGCTGTACTCATTTATTGTTTCAAGCATTTTTTTCTTGGAGTCTTTAGGATTTTCTAGGTATAATATATCATCTGCAAATAATGACAGTTTTCTTTCTTCTTTTCCATTTTTGATTCCTTTATGTGCTTTCCTTGTCTTATTGCTCTAGCCTAGACTTCCACAACTATGTTAAATAGTAGTGGTCATAGTGGGTTTCCCTGTCTTGTTCCAGATCTTAGGGAAAAGTTTCTCAGTCCTTCTCCACTGATTATGATATTGCCTGTGAGTTTGTCATATATTGCTTTCATTTTGTTGAGGTGTATTGATGTATTGCATTGATTGATTTGCATGTTGAACTATTTCTCTCCAGTGTGAGATAAGGGATTTAGTTTGGGCTCTCTTGGTTTTTTATGTGCATTTGTATGGCTATAAATTTCCCTCTCAGAATTGCTTTTTCTGTATCCCAAATGCTTTGTTCGCGGCGACAGCACCCATGGAATAAAACCCACTTTATTATGGTATATAATTTTTTTTGACGTGCAGTTGAAATCTATTTACCAGCATTTTATTAAGGATTTTTGCATCTATATTCATTAGTGATATTGGTCTGTAGTTTTCTTTTTAGGTACTCTGTCTAATTTTGAAATAAGAGTAATATTAGCCCTGTAGAATGTATATGGTAGTCTTCCCTACTCTTCAACTTTGTGAAAGAGTTTAAGGAGGATGGGAAATTAGCTCTTCTTTTAATGTTTGCTAGATTTTACAGTGAAACCATCTGGACCTGGGCTTTTGTTTTTAGGGAGGTGTTTTAAAATTATTAATTACTGCTTAAATTTCCTACTAATGACTGGTCTGTTTAAGTTGTCTGTGTCCTTCTGGTTCAGTTTGGTGAGGTCGTAGGGTCCCAGGAATCAGTCCATTTTTTCATGATTCATAAATTTGCTAGCATTTGAGTGTTCATAATACCACTCATGATCCTTTGTCTTTCTGTGATTCCAGTTGTAATTTTACTTCCTTCATTTCTGATTTTTGTTATTAGTTTTCTCTCACATTTTCTTAGTGAGTCTTACTAGGTGTGTATCAATTTTGTTCATATTTTCAAAGAAACATCTTTTGATTCATTGATCATTTGGGGCTTCTGCTGTTTTTCATTTCATTTTTTTTCTGCTCCAATATTTACTATTTCCTTTTTTTCACTATTTTTTTTTTGCTTGTAATTCTTCTTCCCTGTCTATTTCTCTCCATTGTTAGATAAGGGATTTAATTTGGGCTCTCTGTTGGTTTTTTATGTGCCCTTGTATGACTATAAATTTTCCTCTCAGAATTGCTTTTGCTGCATCCCATATGTTTTGGAAGCTCCTCTCCAAATATTCATGTGTTTCCAGGTAAGTCTTAATTTCATCTTTAATTTCAGAAATGATCCAGGATTTGTTCAGAAGCAATTTGTTCAGTCTCCATATCTCTGTGGTTCCTCCAGTCCTGTTCGTTTCATTTATAGTTTCACCCCTTTATAGTTAGAAAAGATGTTTTCTATGATTTCAGTCTTGCAAAATTTGCTGATATTTGCTTCATGTCCTACAATATGGTCTATCCTTGATAAATGTGCCATGTACACTTGAGAAAAATGTGTACTACTTTTTGTTGAGGTAGAACACTGTACATGTCTGTTTGGTCCATGTGATCTATTGTTTCAATAAGGTCTCTTATTTCTTTGTTGCTTTTCTGCCTGGATGATCTATCTATTGGTATAAATGGAATGTTGAAATCCCCTCAATTTATTATGTCACTATCAATGTCTATCATTAGTTCTGTCATTATTTGTTTTGTGTATTTAGGTGATTCTGAATTGGGCACATATATGTTGATGATAGCTATTTTTGTCTTGATGTATTTCTTCCTTGACCATAATGTCATGTTCATCCTTGCCTCATGAAACACTTTTTAGTTGGAAGTTTATTGTGTCTTGTACTAGTATTGCAGTTCTTGATTTTCTTTCATCACTGTTGCTTCGATATATTTTTCCATAGCCCTTGATATTTCACCTATGTCTGTCTTTAAATCTCCTATGCCTTTCTTGTAGGCATAATATTTATAGATTCTATTCTTTGATCCACCCAGCAACTGCATGTCTTTTGATTGGTGAATTCAAATCATTCACATTTAGGATGATGATTGAAATGCCAGTCTTTATTACTGTAATTTGAGTCTTAGTTCTCTGTTGCATTTCTCTGCCAATTGCTTCATTTACTGTGTAATTTTTTTTTCTCCCCCTTTGGATGGTTTACAGTGTCTATTTTGTCAATATTGTCTATTTTCTGGCTATGTAATTCTTTATAATTCAGTTGTTTTTTTTTTTTTTTTTCTGCTCTGTGGCTTGTCCCTACCTGTACTGCTCTATGATAGACTTGTGAGCTAATGTTGTGTCATATTTAAATATTTCTATATATTACCTGTTTTTCTTTCTCCCTTTAGTATTTTTATATTCTCTCCTATGGAGCTGATCTTTGTTTCTTCTTTTACTTTCCTGTTTATCACCATTCTCAGGGTTTGGTGGGTCTTTGTTTTAATTTTCCCTGTTATAGTACCCTTTCCAAGTTTTCTTGAATGACAGGCTTGGTGATAGAGAAATCCATCTTTTTTTTTTTTTGTCATTGAAGACCTGTATTTTTCCCTTATATCTGTATGATCTTTTTTTGAGATAGAGCATTCTTGGCTGATAGTTTTTGTTTTTTAATATGTTGAATACATAATTCCACTGTCTCCTGGCCTGTAGGGTTTCTGTTGAGAAATCTGATGATAGCCTTATGACTGTGCATTTGTAAATTATATTCTCCCCTCTAGCAACCTGAAGTAATTTTTATTTGTCATTTCCTTTCCTAATTTTATTCTGATGTGTCTTTCAAAAGGTATATTTACATTTAAAGTTTTGGTGTTCTCTCTGCTTCCTGAGCTTCTGTGGTTACTAACAGATTTGGGGAATTACTTCCCTACATAGGTTTTCTGCTCCTTTCTCCCTCTCCTCACCTTCTAGGACACCTATTACCCTTATGCTTGTTCTTATCATAGTGTCTTACATTTCCTGTAGAGTTTATTCATTTTCCTAAATCTTGTTTCCCTTTCCTTTCCCATGAGGGTTGCCTCTGTTGACTTATCTTCACTAATATTCATTCCACTGCACGTTTAAGTCTGTTTAAGTAACTTTCCATGTTAATCTGCAATTCCTTGACTGTATCTTTCATCTATAACATTTTGGCTAGAACTTGTTTTATGGTCTCAATCTCTTTGGTTAAATAATTCCTTCTATCTATCATATATTTTTGAGGTCTTTTAATTGCCCTTGGGTAGTTATGTAAGTCTCCTGAATCTCATTCATCTTTTTACTAACTATGTTTTTGAATTCTTTATCTGTTACCTTGTCCCAATCCATGTCAATGGAGTTCTTCTCTGGAGAGCTCCTGGCATTTTTCTCTTTGGGGGCTATCAAATTGTTTTGGGTGACATATTTTGGCAAGGATTTCTTTTCTGCCTTCAATTTATCAGTGAGGCTTTCTTTTTCTTTTGCTTTAGACTTCCTTTTATCTCTATGATGCTGTGGCTGGTACTAATCCCTCTATTTCAGTTGGCTTGGGGGTACTTCTGCTCTCTAGGATGCCCTCTGCTGGTGCTTGTCAATGACTTTTCAAGTGGTGCCTGAAGGGTTTTTACAGCTCTCCAGTGCAGGAAGTTTCATATGCAGCCTGAGAATGCAGCTCAAATAGCCCAATTGATATTTTAGAATTTATGGGTCTGGGTCTGAATTGAGACATTCTGGGTGTCCTAGGATCCTGAGGTCTAGCGGGTGCTTGCTCCTGGAGTTACCTGAACAGGATGACAATTATGGTTCATGAGTTCAGAGACCTAGTGAGCACAGGTTGCTGCACTGAGGCCTAGCCAGTGGGTACTTGTTCTGGGTCACTGCAGGTGGGTCTGGTGATCCAGGATCCTGGGAAGGGAAGAATTCAGGTCACTAGAGACTGGCAAGCACAGTGAAGCTGGGTATCCATAGCTCAAAGTTCTTCCAGGTGAGTTTGGTGATAACGAGTCCCAGGAGCAGAGGCCTGGGTCATTGGAGTTTGGCAGGTGAGGGAGGCTGGGTGGGCATAGTTCCAGCCTCTTCTGGGTGTGTCTCGTGAGAGGAGATCCTGGGGAGTAGAGGTTTTAGGGACTCTGTACCTGGAGAGTGCAGAGAAACTGGGTGTATTTCAGGGCTTCTTTTGGGTGAGTCTGGTCATGAATGTCAATTTTATGTGCCAATATGACTATATTCAGTTGTGTGGTCTATCTATATTTTCAACAACCAGAATGTCCTTTAACAGGTAAAAAAATAAAGCAAACTGTGGTAAAAATCATGCAATAGAATATATTTAGCAATACAAAATAAATAAAGGGAATTATAGATATTTGGTCTTAATAGATAATTATCCTAAGAGAAATAACAATACAAGATACATACACATATACATATACATATATATGAGAAAGAGCTTGCATTTGCTTAACTTTGAGTTGCTTAAGAACAGTGAAAAAGAAATTCATTATTTTATTCCATGTTCTTATTACTTTACTGGATATGTAATAGGATTTTAGTGAATATTGTAATGCTTATTACAGTCCTCAACTCATGTGGACTGTCATGCCAAGTATTGTCTGTGAGACAGCAGTGGGGTTGGGGAAGTCACAGACTGATTTCTGCCTTTAGATAACTGCTGCTTTAAGAAATGGCCTTCTCCTTGACTTTTCCGCATTTCAAAAAGATGTCACTAAGCAGACCTCGTATTAATATCAATATAAAACAGCTCAGAAAGTGAGTGGATTTCTGCAAAGGAGGAATCACTGGAGTTAAGTCTTCCTCCACTCATGTGAAAAAGGAGAATGTAAATCTTAGTTAAGAATGTGGCCTTGAGAATCTGTTTTGGAGCTCAATTTTATAAATCACTGACAACAAACCCTGAATAATACTAACAGTTATCATAAGATTTTTTTTTTTAAATCTAACTGTTCACAAATCAAGTTCTAAATACCATCAAATCTGCTCATTTCTCCAAATGTCCTGACCTTGCCATTTCTGAGCATAGTTATACCAGGTTGATTATTATATTCTTTGGTATTAATGCTGGTATTGGGACATTGGCAAATATTTTAATGACTCAATTTAATAGTAACAGAACTGAGTTGTCAGCATTGTATAGATAAAGATCACTTTGTATTTCTCCACTGTTTTTCCTACAGAAAACCAGAAACAATACTGGGCCTTCACTAATCTTAAAGATGAATTATCTTTAAAAATCAAAGAAGGAAAAATATTATAAAACCATCTTTCTAGATTATATTCCAACATTCACTTTTTCAATGTTAATAACCTATCAACTCTATGCCAGGCACTGAAATATATGTGTGTGTGTGTGTGTGTGTGTGTGTGTGTGTGTGTGTGTGTGTGTGTGCATGCGTGCACACAGAGAGAGAAGAAGAGAAGGAGGAGGAGGAGGAAGAGAAAGGAGGAGGAAGAAAAGAAGAAGAAGCTTTAACCTAGCAAAGAAAGGTGATCAAGTGACATGTAATTACTCTAGAGCGTACATAGCTCCATAGGTATATAGAAATCCACATGTAGAATATCCAGCTGTTTGTTGACCCTAACACACATGAAGGATAAAGCAATTCATCCTAACAGTTGCTCTTGAGGACAATGATGACAGATGGAATTAAAGCAAACGGTGTACACAAACACAAGACATACAGGGACAGATACATCTCATGCTTATAGCTGGGATACGGATAGTAGGAGGTGAAGAAGTGGCTGTTGACTGTGTGGAAATTTTGTAGGGTACCCATCCCAAAGCGTCTTGTAGGTCATAGCAAAAAGTCTGTGCTCAAACAAAGTGAATGAGAAACATAAAGATTTTACATGAAGGTAATAAGATATTTCTATTTAGATATTTCTATCAGGTAGCAAAGTACGGAATATTTTTAAGAAGGGCAGATACAACTGGTTATGGATAAAGCTTCACTGTAGTTTTAAAGGCATGGCACCAATATAAACTTAAAACTACTTTACCTCTTGAAGGTAACAGCCTTGTGTTCTCAGTCATGATCAAAACTTTCTTTGGAGTTAAGTTAGGGACACTTGGGGAATTACTTTCTACTTATTTTGATAGAAAAAAAACTTGATAATTCGCTCTTATCATTTTCCATGTGTAAAAGTGATATAGTGGGATTGTTGATTTTCTTCATGTGTGACAAGAATGGAGAGTTTGGTGCTTCCTGGTGGGGTAGTGGTTAAGTCCATGGCCTCTAACAGATCATAGCCGACACACATCCCAAGGAACTGAGTTCACATCCAGGGCAGATGTGAACAACCAAAATGAACAACAAATTAAATAAATAAAATGCTTCTTCCACCTCTCTTTTCCTGCCTACCTGCTCACCTTCATCCCTGTCTTTAGCTTTTTATTAAAAAAAAAAAAAAAAAACTGGGGAGTTCAGTTACTCTGAGGTATTTCTGATAGATGCAGAGAAATGAGAAAAGAACTGTCATTTAATTCTAGGATCTTCCAGTGAGAGAACTTTACCTGCCAAATGTATAGAATGTAAACTCTTTAAAAAGAATTCATATTTATGACTAACTGATAAATATGGAAGTCCAACTTTGCAAGACTACTGTAAGAATTGCAGAAAACGTAGTTGAACTATATTACTACAGAATGACATCTACTCTGCAATAGGTCTTTAAGAATTGTAGTTACTATTGTATGTAGAATATTCTTTAAATTCCACAAATTACTTTCATAAAAAGAGATCATAAACTGCAGGAACACCTGGGGTAAGGATGTATGCAAATCTAAAGAGGAAAGGGATGAGAGCAAGGAGGAGTCCATTATGTTATTCATAATATTTCATACAACTTGACAGAACTTCCTGACACTCTAGAACATACGGTTTTCGAAAACATGCAGTAGCAGAAGATAGGAGGGCAGAAGGAGCGGGTGCAGACAGGAGTCTGTGTGAGAGCTGTGGTCTGTCAGGATGGCAACTATCAGAAGAGATTAGCAGGCATCTAAGGAAGATAGCAAGAGTTGAAAGCACCAACCGAGGGAAGATAAATGTCAAGAAACTTAGAAATGAAGGGTAAAATCCAATGTTATCTTATCACTGGAGTTGCTGAAAGACAGTCACAATACTCCTATAAAGAAACTTCCGGAACTATAGCAGTCAAAGGACGAAGCCTGGGAAATCCTGTGCAGTCATAGAAGTTGAAGACATTCACTTCAGGAATTCTCTTGGGCAGATGAACTAACTGGCAGCCTCTGCAAAGCAGACCATGTGCTTGCAAGTTGCAACTCAACAGTAAGTTATCCCCAAGCCTTCAACTTTGGCATAAGAGTTTAAAACTCCTTTGTACTTATGGGTGGATGTTCTCCCTTTTCAGACCTCTGAGATTCTCTACACAAAGTCAATCTATTCTATGACCGTTATCTTCATCTTTATTTTGCGAATACATATCTACTACTTCCTGGAAACTCCAAATAAGCTCAGGAAGAAAATGTACTTATTCAACTAGTGGACCTGGCTCTGTGCTGGCTTCGGGATTTCACATGGTGAAAAAAACACACAAGATTTAGATTCTTATGGGACACTGTATTCTAATAAAGTGTTCTACTAAACAGCTAATCACACAACTATTTAATGATCACAGAGGTAAATGTGGGGATTTTATGAGAGTTTATTCTATGTATTCACTATTGCTTTCTTATTTTATAAGCAATGAGAAGCCATTTGAATGATTAAATATAAAGTCTGCCAAAATCATTTTTGTGTCATTTAAGGCTTACCTGGAGGAAATGTCCAAAACTATTTTCAAATATGCACTAATTGAAATTCACTTCCTATTTTCAACCTGTCATCTTTTATTATATACCTGGGATCCATAGGTGTTCCTGTCGTGATCCTGGAACCAGCAGTTCTCAGATGCTGCCACCTCCCATAGTCTATGTTCCCAAGGCGTATGTGAGATTGTGCTAGAACGAAGACTAGTTCTCTCACCAATTCTGTGAATTACCTCTGCTTGTGCTTGCTTTAGAAACTCAAAACCTGTCAATAAGAACAGGACAAGATAGATGGTGCATCCTGCTTCCATTCTTTATCCCTCTGATTTGTGTAGCACAGACCTGTAAACACACACAGACCCGTAAACACACACAGACCCGTCCACACAGCCACACACACACAGAGAACATTAGTAATCTGCCAGCAGATAAACTACTTTACAAATTAATTCATAAAAGTGATTAATTGTATTTCGGATTATTTTGCTTTACTCCAGTTCTTGTTAAGGGACCTCTAAGAAATATTCATAGATACATGTCTTAAATTATGAAATCACTTATTTAAAAAACTGTAGAACTATATAGTTTCCCGAGGACCATTATAAAGTTATTCCATAAATTGCATATGCTACATTTTCACCTTATTCCATTTTAAAATAATTTTATATCTGTGACTAGCTATGTGAGCCATGGCTTATTTTTAAGTGAGGAGTATAAACCCAGGTGTTTGATCATTTTCCATGTATCTGTGTTGATGGTTTTTAGTTACTTTTTAGCTACTTTCACTCTCATCAGAAGACATATTTTGTATTCTTTAAATCCTCTTTCACTTTTCTGCAAACGGACAGATCAACAATATTTTCATATTGGTAGGCTTTTTGGTCTTGGTTTGAGTCAATCGATTTTGTCAATATTATATGAAGATGGCCATAACCAACACACACATGGCCACGACCTGCATTTGGTCTTTGGGCTATAATTTCTTGACCCTCGGTTTAAATCACTGAGATTTACTGTGATCATTGATAGGGTTGGTTTAAAATCTTTCCAGATGTTTTCGATTCATTTCATCTGTTCTCTCTTTTACTTTTTGCCTGCAATTTTTGGCTTCAGTGTATTTAATTATTTCACTTTAATCTGAAATTATTAGTTAGAGCTCTCTTATAACCAATACTTCCCTAAGTAGATGTTCTTGGATTTGCAATGAATGAATGTAATTAATTGTGCTACATTAGCTGTAATCTAAGAACTTCAAACAACATACTCCCAATGCATTCCACCTATCCATGTACTAATTTTTTATTACATTTTACTTTGACATATGCTATACAGACAAGTGCTGCAATTTTTTAGATAGTCATATTTCAGACCAATGGAATAGAGGGAAATAAATCTATCTTAACCTTTATGGTAGTTCCAAATTCTTTATTTCTTTGTGTAAATTCTTATTTCTGTTTGAAACCATATTCTTTTGTAAGAATAACTTGTTCTAAAATATAATGTGGATTTGTTGGTACTGCTTTCTGTAAATTTTTTTTAATTTGAAACTTATTTATTGTCTTTTATTTTTGAAAAATGTTTGCCTCTTATATAATGTATCTTAACAGATATATCTGTCCACAGATTTTTAATTTTAAGGAATCAATCCATTTTCTTTTTCTTTGCATAGTTTCTGGTGAGACGTGTTCTCAATTCTTATGATAACTGTAAAGCGTCTTCTTGCTTTTTCTATTTGTCTTTTCTTTTTAAGAGTTAGAACATAATGTGTCTACACATTTGTTTGAATTGTGCTATTTATTCTGTTTGGTATTTTTTGAGCTTTGTGGATCTGTTTATGGTCTTTCATTAATTTTTAAATTCCCTGAAGTACCTCTAAAAATACTGATTTTGATCATTTTCTCCTTCTGCCTATGTTATTTGTATGTTGAGCAGTTTGATGTTTTCCAACACTTTTAGATTCAGTGTTCCATTTTTTGCATCTTAGTTCTCTTTATATTTCAGTTTGGGTAATTTCTATTGAACAACATTAAATTCCTGGATTCTTTCTGCAATACTTTCAGAACTACTGACTCTATCTTTTTATAAAAAATATATACATAATACATAGTTATATTTTATGTCAGATATAAAATATGTTATGTATTTTAAATCACAAAGTATATGTCTATCTATCTGTATTGGTCTTTACATAAATTGACAGATAAATAGGTAGGTCGGTAGGTAGAAAGGCAGATAGATGATAGATATAATTTTTATTTATGCATGGCCTGTATATACTCAATCTTTTCCTCAAACTTTATTGTAGAATGTGAGTCAGTCAAAGCAGTAATTATTCTCAATCTGAGTTTGCTGTTTCTATGGTTATTCTCAGTGTACTAAAATTTTCACACTCCTCTAACATTATTTTATTTAGACTAAGACCTGTCTTTTCTCACTGTTGACTTTAACTTCAGCTTTACCTTTTGCCTTCAAACCTGACTTACATAAGATCTCCATCATGCTTTCTTACTTCCCCAGCCATAGATGCTGTTTTCTGTTATTGACACGTGGTAGTTGTGTCAGGGGTGGGTAAGAGTTTATGGGTTTTTTTGGTTCAATATCAGTCTTAGGTAGTTGTTCCTTTTAAGTGGATTCACCATGTCCAGTAAGTAGACAGAGAATTTGGAGTAATATTAAATGAGAATTTTGATATAAGGAATAATTATGAACGAGAAATTAAATATTACTAGGAAATGAAGGTCACCTCAAAAGAGTATATTTGGGTCACAAGGGAGTATCTAACAATGAAATAAACACTGAAGTGTAGGCTCTCCCCAAGATAGAACACAGTCATCATTGAAGAAGATGTGATTTCAGTCCTCTACAGAATGGAAGAATTCTCCTGAATTTCTCCCAAGCAAGAGCTTTTCCACAATTGGTAACAGAATGTTGTGGAATGAAATGAACATGCTATTTAGGACATACCTTACTAGAGTACTGAAAGTTTTGAACTTACTGGAAAGATGGGTCACAAGCTGGATTCCACAGAGAGCCACTGGGAAGCAGCGAGCTGAAGAGGAAAGAGAGTATATTAAAGTCTTTGGGACACTCATTAGAGACTGTAAAATCAGAAAACTGACTCTCCGAGACACTACTGAGCACAGGAAAGCCATCGAGACAACCCATAGAATTCAATGGAAAAATATCCACATGGATTGCTGCTAAACTTGCCAGGAAATTGAGTGGAGATTCCAAGGAAATTTCCCAGATAATCATTTTGCTCTTGTTGGGTAAAGCCCTTAAAGTTGCCTCAGGCAAGGCAGGTGGGGCATCTGTGAAACTCTCCATTGTGTGGAAGAGGAAATGTTTAACTATCACAGGAAAGTCAGCTGGTCCTGCAGATCTTTTTGAGAAACTTTAAGTGATACTGCTGAGCTGCCCAGAAATCCCACAGGAGTATAAAACCACCATAGGAGTGTTGCTGAAATTCAGAGTCAGCTTTCCTACATACTAGCCCAGTTCCCCAGCAGCAGAAAGAAAGAACTTTAGAACCAGGACAAAAAGTCCATTTTCTTAGACTGTCCCTCCAGTGCCATCGGCTGTCAAAATTTTTAATATATATATATGTGTGTATATATATATATATATATATATATATACATTTTTTTTAAGAGCAATCCCATGACTTTGGAGCTAAGAGATAAGAAATGATTAATAAATTGTCCAGTTTATCCCTTGGAGTCAGTACTAAGAGTAGGATCAAATCAATTTCAAATCTCATCTTTGTGACTCTGTCTTTTGGGGCCATTATGGTACCAAATCTATAGCATCACTGTCCTGTCAGGAGTGAAAGAATTGCCAACTATATCTGGAGATTTGACTACTAAGAAGGAATAGGAGACAACTCTAGAGAATAATTCATCTATTGCTGAGAGAAAATACCAGAACCTATTACACTGTATTTTTTCGGGCATTAACATAGACTTTGAAGGGATAAAACTTCCCAAGACAGGGATTCAGAGTCTATGGAGTGTCTGGGATTCCAGCATAAATATTTGCTGAACTGTGCTGCTCAGAGCTGATCCAGGTGGGTGGGCTAAAGAAGGTGAGTTGAAAATTACAAAGGGCACTGGAAATATAGAAACACCTGCCCTGGAAGCCCTGGTGATTTGAGGATGGTGGACAGAGAATCTTGAGCCAGGAATAGTAGGCAATGTTTTTTTCTCCCCTGGAAGCACTGAAGTGAGTGGGTAGGGAAGTCAAACTGCCAAACTGTCAGTTGGTGTGATGCTCAACTTGCAAGAACCTCACTGGTCATAGCTGGATTCACCAGAAAGTCCCTGGGAACATGGCAGTAGAGACGAGGGCACTGTGAACCTCCCTGGCGAACTGCCTGGGACATGCCTAGAAAGGTCCATTGCAGGCATGACTACACCGGAAGTGCCAAGTGAGGACAAACGCGCTGAAACGCAGTAGGGCGACCTCTCCTCCACCCATGTCTATACAGGGCGCCTCTACTGGAGCAAACATGAGCAAAGCACACCGGAACTGGGATACAGATCTCTTCCTCCCCCAGTGTTCTTTCCAGGGTCACAGGCATCACACAGGCGAAGAAGGTGGGGCTTGAGGTTGAGAAGCAATGAATCCGTGACTGGAATGTTGCGTTTCTCTGTGCGAGGTCTTCTCAATGACTCCTTCCACTCAGGATCTAGGCTGTAAATTGATTCTTGCCCTTGATAGAGTTTTGGAGGGCTTTTTTATTCCCTTCCTTCGAATACAATGGGTTTTTGTCTGTACTGAGGGTGAGGAAATTAGCTGCTCTTCCTCAGTCTGTGTCAGTGTGAGGCCTGAGATGCAAGTGTCTTCCTGCTGGGCAATTGTTTCCTGCCACCAGGCTGGTCTCAAGGGAAGATTTTCTCAGTTCTCAGTCTTGCCCCCACGTTTTCTTGTGGACACTCAATGAGAAGCGTGTCCAAGAGACTGGGAGTGGGTGGGAATCCCCGCTTTGTCTGTGCACATCCAAGCATCTGTGCCCTCATCTACTGCACAAGATCTATGAGCATTCCGTCAAACATTTTAGCTCAATTCTTCCGACTGCCCAGATATCCTCCAGAATCCAGAAACTGCCCTGATAAGCAAGTTACCTTCTTCATCTACTACAGGGCCCATCTTTCCTTCAATTTTGTGTGATTGGTTTCACGTGACTTCAATGATGAATTCAAGAAAAGTTATGATTTGTGTGGATTATCCAATATAGGTTGTTAAATTGGAAGGTGCCCTTCAAGGTCCTTACATAGTAAGGAAATAGAGAAACCTTACCACAAATGGATGTTTTAAAACAAGTGAAGAATAAACACATCATACCTTAAAAAAAGTAGAGTATTTTGTATGACTCCAAACCATAAGTTTTTTTGGATCAGCATGATTTCCTTAATCTAGGGCACACTAGTTACTTAATATCTCAGTTAAAATGTGTTCTTTTAAGTTCGAATAAATAGGTTTATGTTTAATACAAACAGGTTTGACTAAACCAGAACCATGAGACTCTTATTTAAATGTTCTTTTTCAATCATCTTGTTTAATTGGGCACCTACATCAGAACATTGCATTTAACTCTAGGTTATTTACTATTAATTCATTTATGTTTATATTCATCTAGTCATACATCCACATGTTATATCTGCATGTATTATAACAATATTAAATATTGTGGCAATAGAAAGAAATGAAAAATGAATGAAAAAAACATACAGAATTACCTATACTACATCATGACTTAGAGGCCTGAATGTCCTTAATTCTTTTTATATGATCTTTCTCTTTTGTCCTGGTTCTCAAGTTATCTCCTGCTCAGTGATAGGTACTTTATATTCGTTATTCATCAAAAACTTGGCAAGCAATTTATATTTGAAAAATATAATAAGCTATGCTTGCCTTTAAAAAAATCAATATGGTTTGAATTATTCTTCAATTTAGCACTATAATAAAAGGATAACCATAAATTCTTGTTCTTTATTGGATTAAATATAGTCAGATCTTCCAACAGCTTCCACCTTATATAATGTCTTCTAACTGGTCTATGATTCATTTTTTGCCTCTTCAATCATTTCACTCCATTGTGTTTGATAATTTTATAAAGAAGATTTAGAATTCAACCTTCTAAAGTTTTTCATAGCAATTAGAATAAATAAAAAGCATGGTACTCATTCTAAAATCCCTTGAATGATTTGACTTACATTCCACACTTATTCTTTACACATATTTACCACTTACATTTTTTTTTTTCATTGTCCAAAGTGGTATTTTCCTCTCTGCCCATGAGTGTATGCACAGACTGTTTTTCCTGGCAACCATCTCCCCTAGCCAATAATATTTATACCCAGTTTCTTATTATCTATCTTTTCAAATATTTTTAAAGGAAAATTGTAGGTAGGAATGAAGGCAAGCAGGCAAGTAGGAAGAGAGGAGGAAGAAGCACTTTATTTTTATTTAGTTGTCCATCTTGTTAGTTCTTTCCAGCCCAGGACACGAAGCCGGGTCCTTGGCATGTATGTGGACAGCATTTGGCCAGAGGCAGTTGACTAACCCACTACTCCACCAGGACGTGGCCATCTTTTTATTCTCAAACTACCAATATATTCTAAAAATGAATACATAAATTAATAGAATAAAATCTGTTCATTTTCCCTGTGTTACAGGCTCAGATTGCTACGTAAATCATTCCTCACCCTCTTCACAATTCTAAGTGTTACACATCGTAGCATTCCCACTAGATCACAAATTAGAGGTAGGTATGGCATCATCTTTAAAACTCAAAATTTCAAATTCCTAACAGAATCTGATATAGGGGGAGGGGGTGATTAAAATTTGAAAATATCCTATAATATTTAAAACAATAAAACTCACTCAACCAAATTAATTTTTACCCTCTATTCCTTAGTTGTTTAAGGTTTTTACAATATACTTTTTTCATATTTTAGATGTGTTATAACCCTTATGTTTACCTTCATTTCCTTATAGTGTGACTTAGTGGTTGAAATTATTGACTCGGTTTATTTTAATTTTAGCACCTATATATGTCACTCGGAATGGGCTATATTCCTGGGAGGGGTGTCTCCCTTCAGAATATAAAATATTAAGCAAAAATATGTATTTTCGAAATAAAGATAATTAGGTTAAGAGCCACTGAAATATAAGGAAGTAGAAAAGAGGCTTATTGAGAAAATCTGCCAGGAGGAGAGGATATCTAGCCATTGGTAGAAATGGAGAGAAAGATACATTTTTTCATAGGAAGATGAAATAGACGAATCCATGTGGGAAGATTTTCCACAGGACATGTGAGAAGTCAAGTCTACTTAATGTCAGAATAGGAACAGGTTTCATGAAATTGTCGAAGTGGATGTACTCAAGGTAGGAAAAATGAAATATGTTGTAACGCAATTAGAATCAGAAAGCATGTGAATTCTTAAAGGGAAAGCATGTGAATTCTTACAGGGAGCTCAATTTTAAAAGACAAGGTATTAACAAATTTTGAAGATTAGGCTAAGGTGTTTGAAGAAAATTTTGTGGCAAATGTGTACAAAAGAAAGTCATTCATGTCAGCATGATGTAAGTTGTGTTTGAACAACAGAGACGAGCTTGGGGCTGGGGGATCAGCGTATGAAATAACAGAGCTCAAACAGAATGAGGAAATTACGTGAAGGAAAGGGTTAGAAACCTCTGTGGACTTCACTGAGTATAGAGGGACTAATATTGAATAGAGGAGGAAGAAAAGTTTATTTTAGGTTTAGAAAAAAAGAGTAGGTTATGGGAAGACAAGTGCTAGGGACTGAATATTTGTGTCCCCACCAAATCGCATGCATTGAAGCCCAGAGATTGATTTAAGTCAAGAAGATGGAGTCTTCATGAATGCGATGAGTATTCTTATGACAAAAGAGGCTCCAGAGATACTACTTGCCCTTCTTCTTTGTGAAACGACAAAAACGGTCTGCAACCCAGCAGAGGGCCCTTGCTGACCATGCTGGCACCTTGTTCTGGATTCCTAGCCTCCAGAACCAAGAGAAATAAGTATCCGTTGCTTATAAGACAACTAGCCTGGCATTTTGCTGTTACTTACAACCCAAAAGGACAAAGACAGAAAGGTACAGAGAAGCACATTGTACAAATCACATGGCCTCAGCAAGCTGGAAGCTCTGAGAAGACTTCCTGAAGTTGAACAGTGAGAGAAGTTGTGCTGTGTCTTTCTTGAATACACTTTTCTAACTCACCTGATTTCACCCCCTAGATTTGACCAGAATCTCTGATGCCATGTTACACTTTGCTCTTTGACATGCTGAGCACCTCCAGTACCCCCATAATTCTCAGTTTATTGTTTATTAAGATTTCTTATACTAATATCTCTAAAAACCATTTTTGAGGAATCAGAATTTGCAAATTTTGTCTTATTTTTGAACAACCTAATCCGAGAACTGGATTGCTTAAATGTGATTAATCATTAAAAGTCTTAATTTGCATTTGCATTTTGGAATAGACAAATGTATTCTGCTTCTCACAAATTTTATTCAGGGTTTGATTTAAAGCTCTAACACTACGGGCAGAGACTCCTACCACAACCAGGGTCCAGCCCTGTGTGCTGAAGACTTCCTTCTCTCCCCTAGAGGCACAAGGTGCTATGTCTGGAGAAGCTCCTGCACCCCACTGAAGTAGCAACACATGGTAGAAGCAACAAGAACAAACTGAACAAAATAGAACTGAAAACTAATGTTCTTTGGAATTACAGGTCTCAAAAATAGGATAGGACCTGTGTTTAACCTAACTAGCTAACTACTAAAATATATTTGCGTTGGACCTAGGCTCTCCTATGTCATATCGAGATTGTCCTTATGCACCATCGAGTGATTCATAGCAAACTGTGATTTAAAAACCTACCAAACTGCTTTGCAATCTTCTCCTCATAATTTGTAGTTCATTTTGATAATATGTACTGGTGCCATCTGACTTGAGTGTTAACCACAACATTTTTGCATATAAACCTGATGTCCTTTCTTTTACGGCCCATAGTGATTTACTTCTTTAAAAAAATGTTTGGCAATTTAGGAAGACTGAGAAAATGTGGAGGCTATGGGATGAGGGAAAGGATAAGAACAATTCTGCAGGAAAAAGAATGGAAATAATCACTGGCAATACTCTTTGCTTTTACTCATTAGTCAGTGTCTTTATGAATAAAAGTACTTGTGCTCTTTTCTCTTTGGAGGTTTTGATTTTCACAGTGAAAGAAGAACTTACTATGTGTAAACACAATTCCAAAGTGATAGGGGCCATTGCTAATTCCACTATGCTCAGGATAATCTAATTCATCTATTTATGATTTTATCTGCTATTTAAAATATCTAACCTTTCCAGAATTTTCTGGTATAATGCCTACAATATACAATGTGCCAGATACAATAGGATTAACATTTATTGGGGATAACAAAACAGATATCCTTCACCATAAAATTGACCCATTTTACCCAATTTACCCACCTCTCCCTTTCTTTCTAGTAACCATTAATTTGGTCTGACAGATTAAACATTCTTGTTGTTTTACGTTAATTTGTTTACTTTATGTTTCACTTATGAATGAAATCACAGAGTGTTTGTCTCTCTTGGACTTATTTCACTAACAATAAGTTTCATCAAATTGTTGCAAATAGCAGAGTTTCATCTTTTATACAACTGAGTAGTATTCCATTTTGGGTATACCACATCTTCTTTATCCATTCATCTATTGATGGGCACTAAGGTTGTTGCTAATTCTTGGCTATTGTAAATCCTGCAGTGAATGTGAGGGTGTATGCATATCTTTATATTAGTGCTTTCTTCATTTCTTGGAAAATAAAATACCCAGAAGATAAATAACTGCATTCTATGGTTTTCTATCTTTACTTTTTGGAGGAATCCACATCCTGCTTTCCATCATGGCTACATCAATTTACATTACCATCAGCAGTGCATAGGATTTCCTTATCTCCATTTCCTCTCCAACATTTTTTTTTTTTTTGTCTTTTGGAAAATTTTCCCAGAGGTGTGAAGTGATATCACATTGTTGTTTTGATTTGGGCTTCTCTAATAAAAGAAATAATGGACATTTTTTCATGTGTCTGTTGACCATCTGTATGTCTTCTTTGTAGAACTGTCTACTCAGATCCTCTGCCCATTTTTAAATTGTATTATTTGCTTTTTTGTTGTTGTTGAGATTTATGAGTTCTTTATATATTTTGTATAGTAATGACTTGGTATTGATCCGACAATTTGATGCACAAATATATTCTCCCATTCAGTAGAATGACAAATTTTTATTTTGTTGATAGATTCTTTCAGTGTGTAAAAGTGTTTATTTGAAGTAGCCCTATTTGTTTATTTTTTTCTTTTTGCTCCTTGTCGTTGGAGTTGAGTCCCCAAAGAGATCTCTAGGACTGATGTTAAAGACCTTATAACCTGTTACCTTCTAAGAACTTTCAGGATTTGGGTCTTAAAAGTCTTTAATTCATTTTGGACTAGTTTTCTTTGTAGGGTGTTACATAGTGGTCTAGTTTCATTCTTTTGTATGTGGCTGCTCAGTTTTCACATCACCCTGTATTGAAGAGACCGTTCTTTCTCCAATGTATGCTATTGGCTCCTCCTGGGACATTTGTATTTTTCCTAAAGTTCTTCTTTTATAAAAGATTAAGGATTTGAAGGTGCTCTGGCAAACTTTTGTGCTATATTTTGTTTTGATTTTTTTTTTTTTTAGCAAATTTGAAGATGCCACTTCAGAACCAAACCACAGGGTTTGGCTGCAATGTAGTCTTGATACGTTAACCAGGAGAAATCCAGTAGAATTTGTTGCCAATGAAAAGGGAAATTTTTTCAGCTATTGACTTTACCCACGTGAGTGATAGTTCCTCAAGTAAGCCACCAGTGGAAGAGGATAGCAATGTTCTTCTGATCATGGATTCCACATCTTGCTGTCCAGCAATTTTCCATAGTTAGTTTAGCAGGTACTGATATCAACAGGAGAGACTACTTCAGATTCCTTTCTGCCATCAAGATATTGACATAATCAACATATTGATTAGTTAACATGACCAAAGTTTGGTAAATTGGCATAAAAGGCTGTTTGCTCTTGGATCTGACTTGTAGGAAAATGAAGGAGTAGATAAAAGCAAAACACAAATTGATAAGGACCTTATAGTGAGAGGAAAATAAGACAAAGAAAAAACAACCACCAGTCTTCTAAAACATAAGAACAGAAAAAATCATTGACGATATCAAATAATTATATAGCAAAATAAAAATACCATCCATCTTCATAATTCAAATAACAGCTCAATATTAACATATATGTTTTAGAGTTAATTTTAGACACAAACTGATGGCTTGAAACATAATATTTTGAACAAAAATATCCTTTTTAAATTTGATTTTCTTAGAATCCAGAATATACAGACACATATACAACACTAGAAAAGCATATATATGTGTATATGCAACAAACACACACACACAAATTCCTAAAGATATTAAATTTTTTTCTTTAAATTTAAAGACTACTTCCTGTCTACTTCCAGGTTATGAGCGGCATTTAATGACACTTTTGTGACACTGGATGTTATATTAGGCATGCATTAAAATTACAGAGTAATTCCTAATTTAAAATAAGTGAAATAATCCAATTTTATCCATTTTTCAATAAAAAGTTATTACAACCATTATACCACGATATCTAAATTTCAGGAACTTAATATAACTTCTAAAACATTTATATTAGGAGCATGTGTTCATATGACTATAAAAAGCCCCGGTATCATTTCTTATTTTCAATACAATTTAACAAATAAGATAATTATATAAAAACAGAAATTCAACATGACCCTCTTATTAGTATAGGAAAACAAATCTTATGAATATTGTTTCAAACAGAAAAAAAGTCTTGAAGAGTTCTTTAAATCCTATTATGGGTAATGAGGTTATCACTCTCCTACAGGACTACCCCAAAGAAGTATTATTTCCTGGTATTAGGAGAGAGCTAATAAGGTGAAAATATCATGCTTGGATCTTCTGTCTCTTAATTTCTTTTAAACTGCAAATAATCAGCATGCTACTTAGGCATATCTTGTGGCATCCTGTTGTTGGCCCCAATGCAGCTTAAGAAATTAGAAAATTTAAACCAAGAAAAGACACGATTTAGGTATAAAAATGAATAATCATAAATAGTGGTTACCAGAAAAAAAGGGGAATCTGTATATTGAGTAAAGTAGTTCAGTTGTTTGGTGAAGCATAGAAACTTGTCTTTCAGTGTATTATACACAGATGTTGATTTATAAAATTGTACATGAAACCTATATAATTAGGCTGACCATATTTCCTTGAGACAAAAATGGGATATTGGGATGACAAAAATGGGATGGGGTTATGTGATGGTGACTAAGGGGAGGGGAAGAGGGGAGGGGCAGAGCAATCCTAGCAGGAACAGAGCAGCCAGGTCAGCAACAAGTAAGTACTATGTGATGCCCATAGGTGACCACACAATAATGATGTATGGTTCAGTGTGACTTCATACAAACAGCCAAGGTCAGTCAAGGAATTTTGGCACCTTAGGCAAAAACCAAATTGGTGCTCCTGTAAGTCCTGCTCTAAATATCCTGCCAAAACACATGCTGCTTTAACCATCGCAGTGCCAGAAATGCCTAATAACCTCCACAGTGCCAGAGATAACCCACATTGTTTTTATCTATGGCTTTACCATCCTGTGGTATTCTACTTTGAAGAAACAGGCACATTGTCTACTTTGTGGGTAGAAGGAACAAAGGAACACATCATGTCACATTCAATATAAGGCCAGCACCACCAAGAGCCCACTTCAGAGAAGTACCAGTCAGGTCAGATTTTTCACTTTTATATTGATTCAGTTGTGTCACCCATAGATAAGTATGAAGAATTCAAGCACATTGGAAAGATATTGAGCTTTAGAGAACAAAAAGAAAATCTTGACAACTGCTGATATCAGAAGAAAGATTGTTATGGTCAATGGGACAAGACACATTAAATCAAATGAAAATTTAAAATATATTATTACATCTTATTTAATATCTGATAATGTGTTAGAGCTAAGATCAGAGAGAGAAGGGACTCTGTGGAATCTGCCAAATACAAAGATTAGAAGAAGTGATTTTTTTTTTAAGTGGCAAAAAATAAATAAAACTTTTCTGATTGTTCCACATTAAATTAAAATTGTACAGTAAACTGATTTCACAAGCAGTTTTGCCAGGGGCTAACTCAGCAGAATAAATAATTGACATAGAGAAGCTGCATATTGTTGATCAAATGAAATTAAGGTATCATCTCTCATGGCCAAGAATCTTAAGATTTTCTCAGACCAAGAAGGACATAATTTTGTTGCGATTCAGAACATGACATATCTTTTGCTGTTCACTTTCAACGTATGGTTTTTTAACCTTCATAGAATCCCTATATTTTAGAAAAGGTATGATTTTTTTCTTTTGTTAGGGAATCATCATTATTACACTCATTGTCTACCTAAAGCTTGCTTATCTTCCCTTTGGTTGTTCTGTGATATAGAGAAGAGAAACACATATTTATACATGTTCCTGCTGGGAAATACAATAAATTATCCATATGATTTTGATTTTTACTCATTTATCCTCACACAGACAATAAGTATTTGAGAATTATAACATTAAGAAGTGCTACTAGTGATGGTGTCTAAAAGCTCCTGATAAAACACTCATCAATGACATGCAAACCATTATGATTGCATATTTTTAGATAAAATGTTTTCTTTTGACAAAAACTTTATTTATAGAAAAAGTACCATTTTGTTTCCTTTACCGTGGAATTTTGACATGTTCTTTAGGAAACTCATTGGGGAAATCCTTTAAAGCATTCTTTCAAAAACTGAATTCTTCATAATGACATATTTAAGCTGTCAAGTAAGTTGTGATATTTATCATAACAAGATATTTTTTACTCTGAGCTACCAATTATCATCTTTATTTTAAATTCCTTTTGAATTATTAAATTGTATTTTTACTTCCACAAATAAAGTTAACAGTACTCTTTTTCCTTTCCATCCTACTGCACCATCAATGATACATGGTTCCCATGATCCACCCCTAGTGACTATACACTATGCAAATGCAGGCATATCAGTCATGAAAACACAATGTTAAGATGTGTGGTAGCTCCAAAAACATTTTCAATCAGACCATTACACACGGTTTATCTTCTGTGTGAAATTTCATAACCTGCGGTATTAGAAACTTAACATCCCTATGTATACTATCGTGATACACAGCCCTTGGAATAAATTTCCCATACACTTCTGCTTTAAATATGTGCATTATCTTAAAAACTTACATACCCTTGAGATAAACTACCTGCACAAAGCTGTATTCTTAGCCTTTCTCTCTAAATTTTTGTGTGATTAAATCTCTACTTTCCTTGAGAAAATTATCCACGTACAAGTGTTATTGTATAGCTATTAATATCAGAATAAGAAAAGTTTTCTCTCTTGTAAGAGGATGGGAGATACAGACAAGAACATTGTCTGCTCGGGGAAGGAGAGCAAAGTGTGAGGCAAATAGGACAAAAGGAAAAACGTAATACGAGCCTGGTTTAAAATTTTGAGAAGCCTGTCTTCTGGAATTTTCTCTGCTTGAATATCTTGGAAATCTTTATTTTCATGTCACCAGATGGCTTGCAGGTCCAGTGAGGAGGCGAAACTCTCTTCAGACGTGTGACATGAACCCAAGAATCTATTCCCTCAAGGGTTTCTGCATTTGAGAGCGTCCTCTCCAGCAAGAAAAGAGAATTTTTCTAAAGGTGGCTTTTCCAATTAAAAGTCTTAGCAATTCTAAAACCATGATTGTTCAGTTTCAGGAAAAGCAAGTTTTGGAAGTTCAAAAGCTCCCCATACTAGTCACAAGAAATCTAACTTGCTCTTCATTAATTTGGTCTAGTCTTCCCATCTCATTTACATTCAGTTATAGATCATACTTTTTACAGAGTTGTTTTTCAATATTTGGTGTGTATATTAGTTCACAGCACATTTTATTGTTCTGCATGCTTAGTAGGTAGAATTGTTGGATATATATGTTTCCTGTACTTGAAATTTTAAGCTCTTGGCTCTCGAGGTCCTAGTTTCCAGAGAAAGGATACTTCTCCCTGTAAACACTAGAAAAATCCCACTACTTTTAAGGTATGTCTGCCCTTGGTCACTCTGAGAATTTCATAGACCAGCAGGCAAACAAACAGGAAATTAGTTACTATATTACTATTGATCTGTGTATTAGCGCCAGCAGTCATGAAGAGACCCTGCAGATGCTACTTAGTCGGAGAAAGGAGCACTGTCTGCAGCAATCAGATCATTTACTGGGGTATTCTTGAGTACTCCAATGTCCCGTTTTATTGCTGACAGGGCAGTTTCAGCAAATACAAGTTGGTAAAAGCATGGTAACTAGAATCTCTGAACCCTCTAAATGAAGGGCTGGATCACCCTCCAGTGAAGACAGAAATGCCGTCCTAGCATTAGGAGATTCCCAAATAGATGGTGGAGGATGAAGAGAATGAGCATCTATTAAATCCTCAGGATTAATTATGTATCTCTGGACTCCAGCTTATTCTATTAACTACTCACATATTTTCTCCAAAATCCTGGTCCATTAGAACTTAAGGGAGTTATGTTAGCACAGAATTCGTTGAAATTGAAATGTGTGAGTATCTGAGAACTCAAATGATTTATATTTAAAGCTTCTGACGGTTCTGTCTCTTGTCCAGGTACTTTGGATTACATATCCCATAGGAAGGCAATGTCTGCTTTACATAAAGTGACATCTTACCAACGTTGTTGGTTTCCTGCCCAGAGTGCCTCTAATTACTCTTATCATCTGTGTAGCCATTTCAGAGCTCCACAGTCTTTCACAGCAATTGCCTACTGCCTGTGAATTTCAAACTCTTGCCTTTCGGCACTGGATTCATTGTATGGAGAAATAGAAGTGACTGAAGTTTTAAGCTGCATCCTTATACCCTAAACCTGTGCCTTTTGGATTAGGTTTCCTCTCTTCTATGGCTCTCAGAATATATGTAGTCATGATCTCAATACTTGGTAAATATAACTAAGTAGCAATAGATAATTTGCTGGTGCGGGGGGGTTGGGGCGGGTAGTGGTCCAGATATTTTGCCACCAGAGCATGAGTGACAGCAGCAAATAAACTCAAAGATGTGTGTTGTCAAGGCAAGGATTTCTCTTTTATCACAGGTGAAAACAACCACATTTACATAAACACTAGTCAAGACAGACTCTGCCTTTTCTCTCTCAACTCCCTCTTATCCTTATTCCCCAAATTTGGAGGAACTCCAAAGAGAAAAGTAGGCACGGTGGTTGACCATGGATATCCAAATCTAGGTCTAAACAGATAATAATATCTATAGAACTCTATATAGGTAATATATAAGTATATATACATATCTATATAAATATACATATGAATAGAAATGAACGTATCATGTATAATATGAATACATGCATACATATAGGTGTGTATATACATACACACACACAAATCTTAATGACTTCTAGTCCTCGAAAAAAATGGACAAGATTGAGTTAGTGCTTTCATGTTAGTATGAATTGGATTTGAATTTTGATACTAGACTTTACAATATTATTCCATATCTGCAAACGCAAATGTTCTAACAACAAATTATAACAAAGAAGTTCATGGAATTTGCTGGATATATTGTCCAGGAGAGAGAAGGAAGATCAGATAAGGTTTTGGAAAAAGTGGCAAGAAAAATACTCTGTCCTGAATGATTTCGTTAATTTGTTCAGTGAACTGGTTAAACAGGTAGCTGTACCAAAGGTAGTAATTCAACTTACTCACTGTTTCATACCTTTTTACTCTTGTGTCTTCTCTGAATCATCAGATTAAAGTATTTACCCAGGCCAAGGATTTTACTGGGGAGAAAAGGCAAATACCCTAAACTTAGCCCTTGGAATTAGATAATTTTCATGACTCACAGAGTATGTTACTTGCAGTCAGGTCCTCAATGCTTCATAAAACTGGTTATGTGCTTGGATACTAGCTTCAGAGATTGCCTGACGAGAGGAAAAACTGCTCAATAGATCTGTCCTTTGATTATATGTGTTTTTGTGTGTGTGTGTATTCCACATGAAATGCTCTGCATTTTTTAGAAAATGTGATTACTTTTCATTCCATTAGGTTGAAATGTTATATATTTTCTGCATGTCATTGTGTTAAAAAAACTTCTTTAATATTAGATTCACCAAATCATACAAAGGCATAGTTTTAATAATATATTCTGTATCTGCCTATTTTGATCATAGACTTTTCCCAAGTGTACCAAATAATCTCTAAAATGTACTAATATTTAAATGACCATCAAAAATGTTCACTGATTCTATAATACTGTTTTTCAACCTATGAGATTCTTTTTTTTTTTTTGCTTAGAGTAACATTTTTATTTACATCACCCACACTCTTCTTCATAAAATAATACCAAATGAAGATAAAATCTGGTTCACATTTAAAAGAATTTTATACCAAGTTCTTTTAGCCACCAAAGGATAATCTCCACTAAAAGATAATCTGATCTTACATTGAAATTATGGATTTGTAAACACCTAGTAATAATAACAATAATATGCATATATTGCATTTTGTTTATTTGGCCTTTAATTTAAATCCTGAGTGCATTTCTGGGTAATATTTGCAATGCTAGAGAATTTATTTAAATTGCTCATAAAGATATACAAGACATCTAGAGCTTAAAAAGACACACACACTGAAGAGGATATCATCTTGTGAGGAACTGAGATGAGATTACTGCCTTCTTTTACACTGAATGCAGTGAGAGCAATCATAGCACAGAAACTAACTGCACAGACAGATCACTATATATAGATAAAGCTCTTCTTTCTTCCTGCAAAATGACATGATTACTACATCTGAGTCTTAATTCTCTCATTTGCAAAATAAGGGGAGTGCATTGTTCTTCATTTTCTCTCTAGATACAGATGCTAAGAGTTTGTGCTATAGAATAACTAGAGCTCAAATGATTTTTTTCTGTTTCCCATTTGTGTGATTATAGGCAATTTCAATTCTGCCAGGGTGTTTTGTTCTGTTTTGTTTTGTTTTGTAATATTTAGAAAGGATTGTAATAAAAGAAAAGTAGAGCTGTTAAAATTTTTTAAATATTTAAAGGACAATTTGATATAATTTTTGTGTTCAACCCATGAGGTATTTCATTTAGTATTTTAGAAAGAGAAAATTAATAGTCTGCGATTTTAATGTTTACTTGAAAGATTCAAGATACTAGTAATTTTATTCAAAGTCATAAGGGAGAGGGAGATAAAAAAGAAGTAAACAATTGTGCTGTTGAGTGTGTTCCTTTTAGAGGAAATTCTTTTTGCTAGAGCAAATGAAAGCAAATTTTATCTGGCCTTTCTCATTGGCACCTATATGTGAAAAAGGCAAGAACTAGATGTGTTTTAATTTCTTATTGTTAGACTTCAGGTCTTACTGTGTTAACACAAACTTAAGTCATGCTTTGCAATACAAAGACACACTAATTATTGACCCTATTTTGTTATTTATTCCCAGATATAGAAAGACAGATTGACGATGATGCTGATGATAGTTGATAGATAGACAGAGGTGATATATATATATTATACATGACATATGCGATATATTAGTATGGTTATATATGATAAAGCAGATATTAGATACATAGTGATATATCTAAGATAATACATGTATGTTGTATATGTTTTTATATATATTATATAAATAAATTTAATATTTGTGCTAGATATTTATTTGACCTTTCACATATACCAATTACAAAGGTATTTTTCTTTTTATTATTTACTATTATTTTAATTGTGTATTATTATTTTGTTATAGGACCATAATACTCATTTCTTTGAGCTTTTATATTTTGAGTGTCCTATTTTTTATTATATTTCTCATTGTTTGCAGTAACTACTTATTTAACATATATATTAATTTCTTGTTATTAATATATCATACCTTGATGTGTACATTTTTTCATATTTCTCATAATTTCCTTTGGTTTATAGAAATAATTATTTATGATGAAAAAAATCTAACTTTTTTACTTTTTTATTTGTTTTGCCTTTTTCCTGGTATTATTTAAGGACTGTAACTGCAACTCAAATTCATACAGTTCTTCATTTTCTTCTATTTGAATTTTGCTTTAAGTTTTCACATTAATATTTATAATCTTTTTGGAATCCAATTTTCATATCATGAATAAGATCAATCATTATTAAAGAAATATAGAAACCTATCTTTATCACTTATATGGACTGATGAATGTCTGTTTTTATTTGCTATCAAATTTTCTTAACATGTTTCTATACATTATTGTTTCAAACCTTTAATTTGTTTCATGGTTAAATTTTCTGCTTTTATAATTTGAATTTAAAAGTAAGGTTTCGTTATATATCTTTTAGCAATAACAGATTAATTCTTGATGTCTGCAATTCTTTTTATTCAAAATTAGCCTTAATATATCTTGAATTTAATTAAATTTCTTTAAACTTCTAGAAAAATTTTGATCTATCCATTTTCTGGATGTGTTAGATATTGGTATTAACTTAAATGTAGCTATGTTTCTAAATGATAACTTTGTGTTGTCTATAGTTATTGAAAGATTGTAATTTTCATAAAAATAATTTGTCATTTTCGTTTCATATTTAACACTTGAGGATTTTACATAAAGAAAAGAATAGAGATGTAAACATATTTAATAAGTATCTATAAAGTGAACCTACTTCTAACTACTAACCAGGTCATGAAGTAAAATCTGCTGTCATTTACTTGAAGTGCCTGATTGACCCCTGACTTATCACAAGATACATGGCATTTTCCTTACTTTTTTCTGCTTTTTAAAAACTTATCAAAGGGGAGTAAAAAATAGTTTATATTAAAAGACATCATAGTTAATTATTTCATTTCAATTTTTAGTTAATATATTTTTCACATTATCTCTTGTATTTGAATATAGTTTATTTTTAAAATGTCATCATTTTGTTTGTTTTTATATCAATCTTCCTGATGTAGTAGAAATGAAAAAAATGCCATTTTTCTTCCCTCTTCCCTACTCTTCTCCTTGGAAACTGTACTTTTGATTTTTGAGTCTAAGATAATTTTGTGTTTTGCTAGTTCTTTCTCCTTGATTCTTTATATTCCACAAATGAATGAAACCTTGTATTTTTTATTTCTATTCACTCAGCATAATCACCTCCATTTCCATCCAAGTTGTTATAAAAGGTCAGATGTTTTTTAGATGAGCAGTATTGCATTGCGTATATTTACCACATCTTTATTCCAAACTTTTTGATATGGGTCATTATCATAGATGTAAGGTGCTATTTCATTGGGGTTTTGATTTATGTTTTTCTAATAATACTGGACAATGAACCTTTTTAATGTGCCTATTAGCCATCTAAGGGTCTTTCTTTAGAGAATTTTCTATCGAGATTGATCATTTTTAATTTCAGTGTTTGTGGGGTTTTTTGTTGAATTCTTTGTATATCTAGATTTTAACCCCTTGCCAGACTATGATGTACAAATATCTTCTCCCAGCCAATAGGGTATCTGCTTTCTTTCCTTGGTTTATTTCTTTGCTACATACAGAAGATTTTTTAGTTTAATGTAGACCCATTTATTTCTGTTTGGTTTTGTTTCCCTTGCTGTTGGATTAAGTCCCCAAAGACCTCTTGCAGAGGCTGATATCCTGATTTTCTTCTACGCATTTTATAATTTCAGGACTTACATACAAAAAGCAGAAAAATGACAATTCATGTGCCCCTACTTCAAATTATGCTACAAAGCAATTGCAATAAAAAACCTATGGCTATGAGAAAACTGGATAGCAATAAAATGAAGTTATAGTGCACTTTAAAGCCATACACAAAATTTACTTCAAAATGTATTAAAGATTAGGATCTAGATTCATGTAAATTTTTGAAGAAGCTTGTTCAATTCAAATACTTAGTAACATTTTGACTAGAAATGAATTTTATCTGTGTATCTAATGAGATATAATTAAAATCATTAAAAATATTTTCTGAAAATTTACAAAAATGTAGATATAGCTGTGTGTATATCATGTAAAAGCCTTCATAACATTTCTTTCATTAATTTTTGTGCCTAAGTATTTGTTAAATTGGGTTACTATAATAAATAATGCCAATTTTATTTTTAATACATATAAAATTAAATTACTGTTTGTATATGAACATTTTATGTAGTGACTTCAATAAATATATGTATAAATTCTAACAATTTTTAGATTATTTGAATATTCTTCAAATAAAAATATACTCGCAAGAAATAATTATATTTTTATCACCAAGTCTCATGCCCTTTGCATATATATTTATCTACTTTAATATAGTTAATATAGCAATTACTCATTTAAAGCATACAATTTTATGGCCTTATTATATTCACAGAGTTGTATATCCATCACTGCAGTCACTTTTACAACATTTTCAATACCTCCCCCACCAAATTGATACCTGTTAAATATTATCCCACACCAAACTTCCATTTCTCCAGTCTTAAGAAACCACTATCTACTTTGTGTATCTGTAAATTTTGTTAGTTTTAATACCCAATTTAGGTGAAATAAAGCAATATATAGACCTTTGTTATTCTTAGTCCAGCAACATATTGTCAGGTTTCATTTATGCTGTTGCATGTATCAGTACCTCCTTCTTTTTTTATTCCAAACAATAGCCTATCATAATGATAAACGGCATTTTATTTTTCTGTTTATCATTTTTAACTGGTTAACTGGCATTTGGGTTCTGTCCACTTTTTGACCATTATGATTAATGCACATTGATGTGTGTCTTCTTGGACATACATTTTAATTTCTTTAAGGAATATAGCTAGGAAATAGAATTGCTGGGTCATATGACGACTCTATGTTTAACTCTTTGAAGAACTTCAGACCACACATGATGGGCTGCACCATTTTTCTTTGTCAGCAATGCATGATGGTTATGATTTCTTCACACTCTCACCAACACATTTATCTCTTTGAACATAGCTCTTCAATGTGATTTTGAATTTACATTTTCATAATGACTAAAGATATTGAATATTTTTTCAAATTCGTGTTTTATATTTATATGCCTTCATTGGAGAAATAATACTTGCTCTTTTTTAAATCATATTATCCTTTCATTAATCGCTCTCTATATATTTGAGATACAGGTACCTTATCAGATATTTAACTCCAAAAATTTATTTTTCCCATGATGCATATTGTCATTTAACTTTTTTGAGGGTGTAATTTGAAATATAAAAGTTAGTTTTGATAATGTATATACAGCTTAAACTGCCCATGGTGTTTTGGATAACATATAATTAAAAACATTTATTCAAGATCATGATGATTTGCACGTTTTCTTCTAAAAGCTTTCATTTTAACTCTGATATTTAGATACTTGATCAACTTTTACTTAATATTTTATATAACATGAGCTATATAAACTTCATTCTTCGCATACTGATATCAAATTGACTCAACACCATTTGTTAAAAGACTATTCTTCCCCCATTAAATTGTCTTGCTTCTCCTGTCAAAAATTAATTGACTCTACACAATATGTTTAAATTAAGCTTGCTAGCCTGATTTTTTTTTAAGGAAAGTTGCAAGAAGGAATGGAGGCAAGTAGACAGAAACAGAAAGGAAGAAGAAGCATTTAATTTTATTTTTATTTAGTTACTCACACTCTTTGTCACCCTGCAGACACAGAATGCAAACCTATGTTGTTAGGATGTATGTGGACTGTACTCCTCTGGAGTCAATAGACCCAACTGCTACTCAACCAGAGCACACCCAAGTTTGTAAGTATTTTGTTGAGAATATTTGCATGTGTTCTCATGAAAAATGTTGGTCTTTAGCTTTTTTCATTTTTTTTGAAATGGTTTTAATATCAGGATACCGCTGGCCTCCAAATGAGTTTGCAAGGTATACTTCTACTACATGAAAAAGTTTATAAAATTTTTCTAAATGCAAGAAATTGCCAATAAAGCCACATGGTCTTAGATTTTTATTTGTAGGAACTTTTTAAGAGTAACAATTGAATTGTTTTTATTATTTTATTATTTACTACTTCAAATTTTTGTTCCATCTGAGTTACTTTTTATAATTTATCTTTCTAGAAATTTGCCCATTTTAGGGTCATGGGTGTGGTTGATTATCATATGTTTGATGAAACATAAACCTGCACATCTAAACTTACACTGCTTGGTAAGTAAACTACCTCAATTAAAAATACATATAATTTACTCACTTTATCTGTGTTATCTAATTTGTTGACATACAATTGCTCAAAGTAACCTTATAATCCTTTTTTCTCTAATTTGGCACAATGCTCCCTAACTGATTTTTGATTTGGGTAACTTGAGTACTTTCTTTTGCTGCCAATCTAAAGTTTTGTCAATTTTGTTGCTGTTTTTAAAGAGCCAACTTCTGCTTTGATTGTTGGTTTGTGTCTTTTGTATTCCTATTCTTTGTAATTATATGTATTCTTGTATCTATTTATTTTCTTCTCTAATCTGACTGCTTCTTTCTGCTTGCATTTGGCTTTTTATTTCATGTCTTAAATTGGAAGTTTAACTTGATTTGAGATCTTGTCTTTTATGTAGTATTTATTTAAAATTATAAATCTCCAGCTAAGCAGTACTGCTTTAACCATATTCCTTCAGTTTGAGGATATTGCACCTTCATTTTCATTCATTTAAAATAATTTTCTAGTTACTCTGTGATAATTTATTTGTCACATTTATTGTATTAAGTATGTGCTGTTTTTTAATGAGCATCATTTTGTGAACTTATCAGATTTTTTTCTGATGCTAATTTCTAATTTCATGTCATTGAGAATGAAAAATATACTATATAAGATTTTAATCGTTTAAAATTTCTTGAGCCTGTTTCTATTATCATAATTATATAATATATATATATATATATTCAAAATGTCTCATGTGATTAATTTCTGTGGGTGTGGGATAAAGATCATCTGAAGATTTCTTCACACACTTTTGTCTAGAACAACTTTAAATTGGCTTGACCGCTCTCTTCACATGACACTCCACATGACTTTCTTCCACATTCTTAGAGTTTTAAGATCACAAAGTAGTAGGAATTTGCTTTGTATGTGGCTGTTTGCTTTTTTCAAGAGTCATGTGAAATCTATCAGTCTTCTAGTTATCTAGACTTGAAAGTTCCATAATATAATTTCTTTCACATTCTATTGGTCAGGCAAGTCATTAGGAATGTGCCTTATATAAGGGAAGCAAAATTTAACTCTCTTGATGTATAGCATGCAAGAACTGACATGGAAGAAATTAAGGTAGCCATCTTTAGTTAGTATTTACTAGAATTATTGAGTTATATATAAAATAATGATACATCTAATTTTCAAGGAAAAATGCAATAATTACTAGTAGTTAGCATTCATTTTAATTTGCATTTCTAGATGCCTTATGTTTAAAATTTTCCACCTATGTGAAATGGACTAATTTATATTCATTGTTCCAACGGTGTTTAGTTCAATTATTTTACACAAAACAAAGATATGTAAGTTTCATAAGAAGCCTTGATGTAGACGTGTTCCTTTTCTAGTATCGGAACTATACATTTCAAACTCTGCCATTATATCTATGTTTGGAAAACATTTTTTCTTTCTTTCAGTTAACCAGAGTTGCATTTCAGGTGAAGTGATCTTTCAGCATAAACTCCAATTCTTTCATCTGCTGCCCTGATTCAAGCATCACGGCCCTCTCTGAACTTTTACAATGTGTGGGAGATTTTGGAAGATTTCAGATATGCTTAGCCATTTTGTTATTTCTGTTTAATTCTTTGATAAACACTCACAACATGTGGAGAACTTTTCTGGAGCCATCCCTGCTTTCTGTTACTACATCCATCAACTCAACAATGCCACCTCTGTCACCAACAATCCTGTGAACTTAACAATGAAAGCTCTTCTGAGTCTCCATACCAATGGATTCAGACCACAACCCAGCACAGTGTCATCGCTTCCACAAGGCACAGTGGCAACTCATGGACTCTGATGTGTCCACTAAAAACATCAGTGAACTGAAGACAGAGCCTTGACTAGATGATTGGATCTGTGGCCAAAGCATTTTTCCTCCACCATTGTGACTAAGGTATTCAGCACACACCCAGGGAGCAAGTAGTAATCAAACTTTTCAAAATGCATAGTTCTACACTAAATACACTCAATGCGATCAGTTAGAAGACACACAAGAAAAGAAAATGGAATTCTTTGAGTCTCATTATCCCATGGAGTGCACTATGGGTTTCTAACATTGGTTTAAACTAGTCTCCAAAATCAGATAAACATAAACTTAAATCCTATCTAGGCCTTAAGAGATAGAGATGTTCCTTAGTATTTGTTAAGATCTCTGTATCTTAGATTCTGTTTAAAATAATAGCTGCTTCTTAGTGGAATCTTTCAAATTAGCAAATGTGGTAAGCTATTTAACCAACATCAGGTGTCTAAAATTTAGTATCCAGTCACTTTATATCAATGCAGTTTGCTTTATTTTGATTTAAATTAAAAAGAAAAAAACTAAGGGAAACATAAACTGTGTAGTCCCAAATAGCAAACACTTTTATCTATTTTCCCATTTGAAATATCATATTCATTTATAAATAGACAAACATAGTATTAAGTATAAAAAGGAAATACATATAAGCTTTAGTATGAAAGTAATATAATAAAGCATTCTTTATTTCCCCAGAGTTTACTGATATTCATACATCATGGCATATATTTTGTGTCTTGATTTTTGCCATCTTAGAGTATTTTAGTTTTTTATGACCGACCATCAAATGCACTACCCCTACAAAATTGAACACAGTGGTGTACTCTGATTTGTTGAGACATACAAATAAGATGTACAATTAATCTCTATTTGGGGGGCATCATGTTTAGTTTCACAATAAGTAAGAATCTATTGCTAACATAGTATAATCTGTATTTGTCCCATTGACTAATTTAAAAAATAATTTATTTAACAAAATAAACCTTATGCTTATTTAATGCTAAATAACAAGGAAAACATGAAAGAAAGAAATATGGGTTAAAACATGTGAAAACACTTATTTTACATGTCTTCTTAGATACCTAAAAGTATCATGATTCCCATCGTATTTGGCCCTCTAGTGCCCCCTTTCTGTGGAAACATCACTTCTACATATAATTATTCACTTAATAAACTCATTATCTGTACTTATTTTCCATATTTTTATTTTAAAATTTTTTTCAACTATTATCCAATTTTTAACCTAAAGAAAACTGCCTCCCCTTCTTCTATACCTAGGCCCTACAAATATGTTTTAGGGTAACAGTATTGCTCATTTATATTTCTACAATATTGTGACTCTTATCCACACCATTTTCCAAATTGCAATGAGTGATTATTCTAAAACAAAAATAGGATCATGCCTCTATTTAAAAATATTTTAATGACTTCACACTTCAAGTCTATATCCAGAATTATGAGACCCTGTATATGACTCAAAAATATTTCTTTTCTCTTTGTCATCTTGCTATTCTCCTGCTATGTGTACCTTCCCACATTCAGTCCCACACTCAACTTTTGCTTCTTCCTTGAAGTGTTGTGATCCCCTTCTTCTTGAGTGACTAAAATTTATTTTTCTGCCCCAGATATTCTGTTTCCCACTTTATCTTACATATTGTTTTTCTTCTCATTCTTCAAATCTTGATTTAAATAGAAATCCCCAGTGGGGTCCTCAGACACATTGAAATTCCATACCATTCTGTAACTTACTCTTGTATCTCAGAATTCCAATTTGAATTTGTCGTGTATCTTCATTCCTACTAGAATCCATGGAACATGAAGGCTGTAATAGTCTCTCTTGATCTCTGCTATAATCCTAGTGCATGGAAAACTGCTTGGAATTTGATGATCTTCCAGTGTTTAAAGCAATAAAATAAGTCAAATGTCTTACCAAATAATCATCTTGAAATTATTTTGAAATCTAACCAAAAAATCATCTTGAAATTCTAGGATCCTGCTTTCACTCTCTTTATAAATCTGCTGCTTTTGTTTATGTTTCTCAGTGGAATTTGGTGTGTGATAAAAGAGCATTCAAATTCTTGTCACAATTGACATTCATATCAGGAATGATGATTGGAACACCCTTCAGTGACCTTTTAGCTGACAGGTGAGTCCCATATTCTCACCTACAAGTGATTCAAAAATAATGACTAAACACTCTTTTTGTTAAGAGTATGCTTCTATTCTGCATGCTGAAGGTTAGAAGGATTTTGCAGAAAGTGGAAAATATAGTGGAAAACAGATTTTAAGTTGGCAACAAAAGTAGGTCTAAACAAACAGTTCCAAGGAAAGAGTAATGCCTAAAGTGAACAAGCCTAGACTTTTAGATATTAAGAGAAAAATTTAAAGCTTAGTTATAAGAACTTGAGTAGAGTGAAAGAAAAGATAATAAATCTTGGTAGTGGATTGAGATCTGTAAATAACCAAGATAAATATACTCGAGGTAAGAGATGAAGACTATAAAAGGCACATATTGGTTACATAATGTTTGTCTAAAGTATAATGACAGAGAAAGTAAAAATGCCCAAATTTTAAAGAACTTTGAAAGACAAGCTAATGAAATTTAATTTTCTTCTGAGGTCCTAGCAGGCAACATAAAGCTCTTGATATTTTCTGCAAAATGGTGATTAAGGGGTTTATGAAGAATGACTTGTGGAGGCAAGCCAAGGAAATTAGAGGCATCTGAAATAGCAAGCCCACAAAGACTGCAAATATTTTAAAGAGAGGAAGCTGCAATGTTTTAAGAATTTGGGTAACAATAAAATATTAAGAAATAATAACAGCTGAAACATGAAAAATTATAATGAAGTCTTGATGCCATTTTTTGAAAATCTAAGTACATGGACTCTTTTACAAGCATCTCAAATAAGTAGATCATTGTTTATTGTTTAAAATTTTGCACCATTGAACACGATGTTTTCCTAAAATAACTTCTGATGATAAGTGGTTTAAATTTTCATGAGGAATATGGGCTCTTTTTAGAACAATTTCACCTAGTCTGATTACATGCAAGAACTGAAGCATGTGCTGTAATGCCATAGAGAGAGCCCAGAGAAAATGTGTAGGTTTCAAAATATTTACTAAATTAATTTCTTATTCTCTAGATTTGGTCAGAAGCCAGCATTGCTATGCAATTCCTTATTTACTGGATTTGTGGGAACTTGCTCATTATTTGTTGCAACTTTCCAAGTTTAATATCTATTAAGATTCTTTATGGCAATGTCTGTGGGCAAATTATTGCCAATAACTGTAATTCCTAAATTGGTTTTTGTTCTCAATCTCTACTTAAAGAAATGTTTCAAATGACTTTCATTTTATTGCTTACTAAAACATTCCATTTTCACTGGTAGAATGGAGTTCACTAAAAGTCTGACCCAAAATGACAACAGCTGTTTCCTTATCTATGAGTACTGGCCAGTCATTTTTGCCTGTATTGGCTTATGTCTCTTGTGACTGGTACATGCTACAATTAGCCATCTCTGTGCCATATTTTGTCTACTTCTTGCGCCTGTGGCAAGTTAAACTTTATTCTATGTGTCTATTAATTTATGGGAAAGATGGACTAAAGATTTGTCATATTTTCCTGGTTACTATTACTTGAGAACAAACTCATAAAACTTAGTGGTGGAAAGAAAATTATTATTCTCTATCATTTCAGTAGCTTGATGTAGCTGGACATTTTTTGCTTGTAGCTAATATGATGCATTTAGATGATGGGTAGGCTATTATTATTTATAGGATCTTTCGCTCATATTTCTCTCTGAGAAAGGATGGTTGAAATAGGTTGGGGCCGGTTAAGCATCTCTTTGTCAATAAGGCTTCTCCAAATAGCTAGCTTAATCTTCACATGACAGTCTCAAGTTCCTAAGACTTCTTACATGGTAGCTGGCTATTCCAAAATGAGCATTCCAAGAGACAGCAAGAAAAACCTGGCATACTATTGAGATCGGAGTCCAGAATCTGGAAAACTTAATATAGCCATCTAATGACATTAGTCAGATCAGTTACACAATCTGTTCAAAGCAAAGGAAGAAGATCCTTCTCAATTTCTCAAAGGCAGGTGTGTCAATCTGCAACCATTTTTAACCTGCCAAACTTGTGAAATTGCTCCACTGGATTTTATTTCATTTCCTAATGAATAGATGAAGTGAAATATTCAGTAAATACTGAAACTAAGATACATTTGAATCCAGTGTTTAATCAAATATGTTCCCTAATTTAATTGATTAAAAATCATGAAGTGGTGACTTTGCTGACAGGTAAATTTCATCTTCACACCTGCAAGTGATCTAAACATTATGAACTAGCAATTTTTATATGAAAATTATTCTGCATACTGATGGTTAGAAAGACATTTGCAGTAAGTGAAAAAAAAATTGAAAATGCAAAAAAATATATTTTTAATTTACCATGTTTAGATTTTATCTTTAGGAACCAAGAGATTTATAGGGCTTTTATTGATTGTTTCCTATGCCTATTCATAGAGTTTTTATTTATTGTTTCCTAATAAAGGACATACATATGTATGTATATATATATATATATGTATATACAGTTGACTATCAGAAACTATCATCTGAAATTGTGTTTTGCACAGAGAGAAGTGTGTTAATTGAGGACTAAGGATGTATTAATTTATATGTTATATAATATTATAAATATGGTAGCTCTTGAAATGTAGAAATGTAACTGGCCTGGTCATATCTCCGGCACCTTCCCTCGAGGTGGTACTCAGAATCTTCATGCTGGTTATTTATTTCTGCTAACTGAAGAAAGCACTGAAAGAATTGAAAAATGTTGCCCAACTTAATGGAAAAAAAGATGCTACTGAGAAGCTAAATATTGAGGTAAGAGGAAAAAAACTTACAGTAGTTCTTTTGTGAGGCTTGTTTTTCATCCTAGGAAAATATCACAAAAGCAAACATAATGATAGTGATAAGTCGTTTTTAAACAAAAGTCTCAAAAGCAAATGCAGGAAATGACAGTTGTCATTTTTAGCAACAAATTTATCATATTAAAAAGAATGTAAGACCTATTCCACTTGGTAAACCATGATAACTGACAACAATGGTACATATTAATCAAACTAAAATGCATACATATCTACACATGCATACCTACATATGCATAAATCAAATTTTGGGGAGATATACTTAGAAGAGCTCATCCTCAGGAGAATGATTTCTAACTACATTTCTCTGACAATTTTTTGTTGACTTTGCTCTTTGATTTTTCTACCTATTTGCTTTCTGTCTCATAGCTGATGCAGATTGGAAAGTTTTGCTCCAATTTTAACATGCCACAATACTAAATGAGAAATGCCTACTCTGAACTGACATGATGGCCATTGTAAATTATGGATTTTTGACTGATATCTAAAATACTACATTTTAAGCACACAGTCCACAAGTAGTGTGTATAACGTCCTGTAAAAGGCACACTGTGACTTGAAGGTGCATAAAAAGGGCTATATTCAAGATAATCTTTCTTTAACAGCTAAAGCAGTTTGGTAATATTTTACAAACTCTTGAGATTTAAAGGAAGTTGTTAAAAGTTAGAGAAAGAAAACTTTCCCATTTATCTTTCCACTTTTGTTCATGATCATTTTATGATAGCATGGGGTAAAGCTTTTATTTAGGGTGATGGCAATGCTCTAGTAATATCTTGTGGTAGAACAAATCTCACATTAACTCAAGCACAGAAGTTGTGTGCTAACATATTGTAGGAGATTGGATATGGCTAATTCTACCTTAAGAAAGCAGTTATGTCATGACCGTACCAAGGTAAGTATGGACTTGACTCTGTATTCTGAAAGGCATATGTAAAATGTACTATTGTACAATTGTTACCTTTGAGTATATAAGATCTGTTTGCTAGGTGACATAATAGAAGACCCTTTTTGTATGGGGAAAAAGTCAATTAGAGACTGATCGTGTTGAGACTATTGCATTTAATAGCATGCCATATACATCAAGACAAACTTGAAAGGAAACACAAATTAGTTAATCAAATGTTAATATTCTAAAATATTAATATTCAGTGAATAGATCACATTCAGATTTCCTTTTGAGGAGGATTTTAACAAGACTTAAGAGGTAATTTTAAGTGTTTCAAAAAAAGAATTGTTATAGCTATTATGCTTAGTACCTGTTTTTGGAATTTTTGCTATATCTTTAACAATAAATATGCTTCTTTAAAAAAAAAATACTTGAAGGTTTTAAGATCCACATTACAGAAAGAATTGGCTTCAATGAAAAGCTACTCTGAAATCAAGGAGATCATTACCAGTTCTGTCATGTGCAAAAAAAAACCCTTTGTTACCTCTGTTTTCTCAGGTTTGTGTATTATTTTTAATCCATAAATTTTATAGAACTTTCTAACAGATCTGTGTCTATGGAAAAAACCTAAATCAATGGGATTTTAAACAAATCAGATTATATAAATAAGAATTATATTGCATAACTAGTATTTATAATATGTATAATATAATAGGTTTATTATATGCATTGCATAATATATAGTATATACAATGTATAACATACATAATTCATGTTTTGTTTATTTGTATGTAAGATATATATTATCCATGTATATTTGCATATGTATAAAGATATATATAAACATTCATGCATATATTGCAGATATGTGTGTATATATACATCTATGTATACATATATATATATATCACATAGGCACAGACCAAAATGCATCTAAACAAAGCTCATAGATTGTTTTGGTAAAATATGAATTTTATAGACAGGATTGAAGAAATTAAATACGATCCACTTCTAATGCATTTTTATTGGAAGATATCTAGATGCTATCCATGCAAGTTGAAAATTCCTGGTAATGAATGCAATTCAACTAAGGAGGTATATTAGGAAGCTTCAGTATAGAGTAGCTTCACATGTGACATTTTAATTCACAGAAGACATTATTCAAATCCCTATGCATATAATTACTAGCATAACTATGAAATAAACCAAATTGCTTATACTCTTTAGTCACTGATATATTTATCTGGGAAATTATAGTAAGTAAACGAATTGCATCTATTCAATATTCACTAAATGTTGACCTTAGAATTTTGATTTATATAACGTTCTGAATGAAAGTTTTTATTGATGTATAAAATAAATTCAGTGCCTTCTTTCACTGGGGATTACATTCTGATATGCGAAAGTAGATAGAAACTAGCAAATGAATATATGTTGATTTGTAAGAAAATACAAAGTGAAGGGATTCAGAAGATTTTTGCATAGTATGGCAAAGAATGGCCTGTTGAAATGGAAGATATTTAAGCAAAAATCTGAATGCAGATGTTGCATTAGCCATTGGTGCTATAATAGAAAGCATAGAGTGATGCTTAAGATTACAAGATCTTGAGTCAGAAAGCCAGGTTTTAGTTCCGGTTCTCCTAACTGGTAACTGTTTGAATTCAGTCAGCTTTAACTATTATTTTATGACTTAGTTCAAGCAGAAAGAACAGGAAAAGGCCTTGAAGAAGCATGATTAAAGAATATGGTGGAGGCCAGTGGAGGAACAAAGAGGGAAATGTCAGGAGAGAGCAGCATATGTTCTTGAGGAAAAATATAACTATTACTTTATAATCAAAGAAAATGATTTTATTTTTCTTGAGAGTAAGAGTTGATGCCCCTAGAAGATGTGAAACAAAAGAGTAGTATTGGTACCTCTTCAGGAAACATAGTTAATTTCTGTTCATGCCATGATGGAGTAACTAGATTTACTTTCCCAGTAAACAGTAATTGACAGCTTGACAAAATATACAAATCAACTGTTGACAGACATTGGACAAGAGGCAATGCAGGAGCATGCCCCCTGGAAGAAAAGAAACAAGATGAGATGAGCCTTATGGGCACCCTGGGTCTCTGTCTGAAAATACGTTCTGGGTCACATAATCTGGTGACTCCAAGGAGCTGGAGAAGCAGAGACTGAGCACTTAGTAATCACTCAGATTTATTACAGATCCAAATGAATGTATCCAACTGAATATTTGAAATTAAATATCCTTAAAGACAATTTTGGACTTTCATACACACTAAAAAAGTTCAAAATAGCCTCAAAGTGATTTCCACTGACAAGAACTTACATTCCCACTGAAAAAAAATTTAGTCCTCTCTAAGGAAAACATTAAAATCCAGATACTCAAAAAATGCAAAATTTGCAATGTTCAACATTGCATCAGAAATTACTGTACAAACAAAAACCCTATAAAATATTATTTATAACCTGGAGAAAAAATGTTCATAGATTAAAAAAGTTGACAATTGATGTATTAGCAGCAATTGACATCCAAACCGCTATTACTATATTTACGACTACAAAGAAAACACAAATATTTCAAGCAGTAAATTGGATGATATAAAATTTTTAAAAGAGAACTGAATGGAACTGAAAAAAGTCACTGGATGGAATGATATGACTGAACACTTCAGAAGAAAAGTTCAGTGATTTGGGATCACAGCAGCAGAAGCTGACCACCAAAACTCAGAAGGAAAAGAATGGAAAATATAGAGAATTTCTGATCTGTAGTAATCTATGCAGACCACTGATCTCTAGGTAATTAGAGTCTCGAGAGGCAGAGTAAAGAGAGAGTTTAAAACTGAAAAAAAATAAAAAAGAGAGAAAGTGACAGATTTTCTAAATTTGTTGAAAATTATATATACAAAAATACATATTATATCCAGTAGAAAAATAAATCAAAAGGAAGGAAAATATCAGTATCATTTTAACAAATGTTTCGACTGTATACTTTGTAAATCATAAAGAATGTATGAACTAAATTTATCATTCTTTATAATTCATACCTTTGTGTCCATTCACATATAATTCCTATACCATAACTACAAAAATATCATCTCTTATACCTTCTAATATAGCCTCTTAAATTTTCCTATAATGAATAAATGTTCTATGATCTATTTCTTATTAATAGTGTATATAGTTTTAGGTAACAAGGTTAATTTTTTTTCTCCAGGTATAATCACGTATTAGGGAATCATCTCTTAAAGGAATATTTTTCCTGTTGGCATTTTATTTAAAGGTTATTATATCCCTTTTCATTTAAGTTTCTAATATTTTCTAAAATTAATTTTTCATATATGTGCAAATGTGTTTCTGGATTCTATCCTAGTAGATGGATTTATGTTTGTCCTTAATACTTTATCATATTCTAAGGATCATTGCAGCCCTAAAAGTCTTCTAAATGTATCTTTTTCAAAATTGGGTCTTCTGAAAACTATGTATTTCCACAAAAAATAAGTATCCATTTTAAATTTCTATGAAAATCTTGCTGTGATACGTCTTGCTGTGACATGGGTTAGCATTATATTGAATCTGTATAAAACATTGTGGATAACTGACATCTGAAGGATATTGAGTCCTCAGCTAAAAAAATGTGGGTGTATCCTTCCATCTGTGCTGGCTTTTAAAATTTCTTTCAGCAATTTTTGAGTGTATATGTATATACACAGACACACATAGTGTCTATATATTATTTTAATGGTACTTTAAGTGATATTTTGCCTTAAATACAAAAATTTTTAAATTGATGTATAATTATTCTGTCAGTTTGAATCATTTTGTTTCTAAAGCACAGTCTGTTCCATCTAAGTTTTAAAATTTATTGATACAGAGTTTTTCATAATATTATCTTGTTATTCCTTCATTGTTGTAGGTTCCCTAGACTTTTCCCACTCTCCTTGGCAAATTATTTGGTAGGTTGTTTTTTATGAGTAATTTGCTTCAGGGTTTCACTCTATTGACCTTGGGGTCTGATTTTTGTTCAGAGACCTTTTCTGTGAATTGTAGGGTACACAGCAGCTCTCCTGGCTTCTGCTCTCGTGTCAATAGCAAACTGCACCCCCACACACTGATGACAATTAAAAGGCATCTCTACATATTGACAAATGTTCTCTGAGTGGCGAAATAACTCATCTCACCCTCACCCCGGGCTGCTCCTCTACCCAATAGCAGTCACTGATCTAGCTAGAGCTTTATTGTTTTTAAAGACCCTGCTTCTTGTGTCTTTGATTTCTTTCTATTGTGTTTCTGTCATTAAACTGATTAACTTCTGTCTCTGCCTTAAGATGTTCTTTTTTCTAATCGTTTGGATTTGGTTTTTCTGCAGGAAATGTAAAATGTGAGTTTAATCATGAAGAAACTCTGAGACACATGCAAACTGAATTTCTACAAAATGGTTACCGGCACTCTTCAAAATTGTCAAGGTCATAAAAGATAGAGAAGTTGTTACAAGTTCAAGAAAAGTAACTAGATGTGCAATAGAAGCTCCCAGATCAGATCCTGGACAAAAGGGAAATATAAAACATAGAATATACTTTTTAACAGAGGTCATGTTTGGAATAATTGGTAAAATTTAGTAAATTCTATACCAACACAAACAATACTGTATCAAAGCTTATTTTTTAAGTTAGTAAGAAAATGTTCAACTTTTTAAGAAATCTAATTTAAATTATTTAAGTATAAAGGAGAGGCATGTCTATAAACTACTTAAAAATTTCAGAAGAGACTTATTTTTGTAGAGAATAGTAAGATAAAATGGTAAACTCACATTTCCAAAATCTGAGTGAAGAATGGAAAGCTTGTCTTAGTTTTTAACATTGAAGATGAGGGCAATAATTATGACATTTCATTTATCTAGTCAACATTTAATTGGGGGGAATCTAGATATTTATTAAAATTTTAAAAATTTTTAAAAATTAAAGCTACAAATTTGTAATGACATTAGGTCTCAGAAGAGGGAAAAAAATGGGGAGGGGAATCCCCTGATAATTACTTACACAAAATTAGAAACAACAGGATAATTTTGCAACTTGAGTCAGTATAGTAACAACATACACACAAATTGACCTGATACCCATGAACCAAGAATAAATTATTACAAAATGTAATGTTAGAAAGACTTTGTGTTTCCTGTTTTTCTACCTTTCTTTTAATGGAATAAGTGGAAGCAGATCAATGTCCTGTCAAAACTATAAAAAAATGCAAAATAAAAACATAATATGATTGCAGGCTTGGAAAGCTGTTGAGATAGACGAGGAAAGGATATTATTTCGAACAGGAGACATTTTAATGTCTGAAATAATTCTTGTTGCTGCTTTCTCTGGGCGTTTGATAAATTTGGACACAATTTGCAATATTAAATGAAGATTTCACATTCAGAGTAGTTGTTGAAGGACACAGAAATCAGGAAAGTTTTTCAGGAAAACTTGGTGGAGGATAACGCATCACATGCCCTTTGTATCTACGTTTGTTGAATTTTGAGGATGCTTAACATGGAAAATTATAAAGACCAATTATAAAGACCAAAGGTTTTAACATTCCAGGAAGAAAAATATCTAAGATTACGACTTCCCAAAGCTGAGTAAACATAAATAAGTATACTTTCCATTTAAAACCTTGGAGAACCAGAATGAATGAAAATAAGTCTAGAACTTAGCATGGCTTCAACTGGATCTGGAATCACAGTCATTGAACTATTAATATGAACAGTTATTCTTTCTACTGACTAGAAGATTGAGAAATAGTAACAACAAATGGAGCTTTTTCCATCCTTTAAAAAATAGCCTGTATTAATTGAAAGATTAGTAGACAAACCAAAGTGAGAATAAGTTCACCTTCTGTGCTTTACCATAGATTCAACTGAACCCAGAACAATTCTATGCCTTATCATGGATTCAGCAGAATCCATACCTAAAGATAGACCTTAACTACAACAAATATGTTCATAAGTTGATGAAAATATAATCTATACAAAATATGAAGATTAACAATACATAATAAGACTTTATAATAAATGACTTATTAGTATATCAAGAATAAAGAAAAGTTTGACTCGATATGTGAAAAATATCAGCAGCTGAACGAATGAATAATAAAGCCTTTCATATACTGTCTTATATTTTTCAGAGATGGACTCCAGTCTTTTATATATTCAAAGTGACAATGTTAAGAATAATAATAATCAACCTTTCTTATATAATTAAATTATCCCCTCTGTTCTACAACCTTAACTTCAAGATTGGACTGTCATGAGATGTACAGCATCATTGTGTTTATTTTACAAGTCATTATACTAAGAAACATCCATATGTAGTAGGGAGTTTTGAGGATCAGTGATCTTTAAATATTTAGAACTTGTTTGTCTAGAATCTCTGAACTCATTCTTAGAATGCGTTTCAACCCAGATTTTTGTATAAATTTTACATTTCAACCTTTTTATATTTTGAGCTTTGTTTTTATTTTACCTCTTTTCCCCCACAAGATTATTAAAAAAATTTTGTCTCTCTGTAAGACTTTCAAATCTCCCTTTCTATATGGTTATTTATAAATAATGAGTCAATATAATGAACTCCAAGACACAGTAGAAAAAATAGTTTTGTAACATAGTCAACATTTCTTAACTTATCCTTTGTCTATTGAAGATTATCAGTAGTTCAGTAGTTGTTTTTTTTTTTTTTTTTCCCTTCTTGGCCTGTTTTTGGATTTACAAAATTTTTCTGTTTGACTTTTCAATTTCTGAGTGAAATTTCTTAATTAAATCATATCTCTTTCACAACTGGTATGATTTCTCTCCCCTGACTGGACCCTTACCAATGGACAACTAAATAAACAAGTGTCTAGTTTATAAAGGAGGCTCTGGCAAAAAGCAAACTGAATGTCCTTTCAGGACCAGAAAAGACTGAGAGGAAATAGGAGCAAATTAATGTTGCTTGATTTTTTAGGGCAGACCTTGGATTATTTGAGAAAAATGACATTCGCACTGAAATAAGGTAGCAAGAAGCCATGCATGCAGAGTGTCAGTGTTTCAACAGAGGGAAAGATAAGTATTAACTGAAAACTCTGAGGTGTGAAAGTACTTGAACTTTTTAGGGAAAGTTGAATGGTTCAGTGGATGAAAATTAGAAAGCAAGAAGGGGAAAAAAGATTTGAGTTGAAGGTTGCCAATAGACATTCAATGCAATTAAGTCCTCATTTACCATTAAAGGTTGTTTTATTAGCTGCCAGTGTAAGCAAAGTGATGCATAACAAAACTAATCATGCCATTTGCCTCAACATCATTTGGGATTCCTTTTTCTCATCAATTTATCACGAAAATGAGATTAAACATAATTATTCCAGAGTTGGCAAACTAACACCCTTGGGCCAAATCTGACTGACACCTGCTTTTGTAAATAAACTTGTATTAGAAAACAATCGCATGTATTTGTTTATAGCTTGTCTATTATTGCCTTTATTCTACAGTGGCTGTGTTGAGTGATTTTAACAGAGACCATTTAGCTAGTAAGGTCTAAAATATTTACTACCTTTACAGACAAAATTCGCCAATGCCTGAATTGAACATGCTTGGACATAGCATGAAAATTGGTGTCTCTTTGGTGTGAAGGCCTTCATTGAAGAGTTAGGAAGAGAAGAGTTACTATAAATGTCAATTATAATTTTATATTCTATATTTGTAACTGATAAAAGGTAAGATCTATACAAACACATGCTATTAGAATGTGAACACTGTAAAGATCATTTTGACTGGAGTAGAAGTGATTCTATAGACAAAAGTGAGGATTAAATTTGATTTGAAGTTCATTAACACATATTATCTCTTTCCGTAGATCCTTTTTGAAGGTTTGTTTCTCTTTACCAGTTCTCTAGATGCAATACTCAGTTCTTCCACAATAATAACTAAGCAGTATCTGGACTATTTCCAAAGATTACTACCCATCTTGGACTCATTTTTGTGTCTGCTTCCTACCAGAGACCCAAAATCTGCCTCTCCTGAAACCATAATGTGAGTGGGAAAACAATATATATAATTTACTTGTTTTTGAAAAACTGAGTTCTATTTCAGCATAGTGATTCAGGAATGAACCTCAGTTCTGCATGTATTTTACATTTTTGAAAATTTCTTTATGATAGATCTGATGTAGTCAATATTTGCAATCTATATAAAATGGAACACGCAAAGATGCCATAATACATCTGATGATATTTTATATGAATCATATTAACAATCCTTATATTGAAAAGAAAATTTACAATGCATTTTTAATATCCCCTTTGTTCTTGGGCTTCAGTTCCAGCCTCTACACAGTTTTTTGAAATTCCTGATATAGAACATGCAGTTAACCTATGCCAGTACCTCCACATGCTGATTTTAGCAGACCATACATTTAATGAGGCTGGTGGGCTATCACATGAAGTACACATAAATTGCATTTTTATGTTTGCAACACAATTTTCTTTGACACGCCACTCCTTTTGTTTCTTTCATTTTGAACACAGATATTATAGGAACACTGTCTACAGAGAAGCACAGCGGAATGAATATTTAGAACACAAGGAGTGTTAAAGAAATGTTGGACTTATTCAACAAAGAGAACAAAAAACTCTTCATATTCAGGTGCTCAAAAGCACAGCTCAAGACAATCTCTCCTCCGTACTAGAGTCAAAGATCCAATTCAAACATCTGGGCAAAATATTTAGAATTTTGTAATGTTTGAAATCTGGTATAAGTAAAATCAAGTTGAAGTATAAAAATCAAAGTTCTATTAATTTTTATTCACTTGCCAATTGCTATCCTTCATAATTCAGGGGCCCTTTTTTAATCTCATCTCTAAAATAGGATAGTAGGATTTTCCTTTCTTACCTCATAACATTGTTATAAAGTATATGAAATGATATTGTAAATGTTTGAAATGATTAATTTAATCTAGAAGGATTTTATTCTGTTGAATAATTTCTTATACCTAGGAATTCAGCTAGAGTTTGAATTTGACAAGCTTATAATCAAAAAATCTATTTAATTTTTTCCTCATTTCTTTTATTACGTAACATTTCAATATTGTATATAGGAGGGCAAAGTAGGTTTCCTTTAACTCTTCCTGCTTTAAGAGAATGATTATACTTTTCTTATATGCAAGAGTTTGTGGTTCATATCACATGAGTATATTTTATCAGATTATGAAAGTACCATTTAAACAAAGTACATAAATTAGTCACAATTTATATACACTAGAAATCGCTCCTAGAAAATATTTTCAGAACAAAGATGCAATTTGCAATAAATACAGAAAAAGTATATCTAAGGAAAGATGTGCAAGATCTCTTTGAAAAGAGCTATAGAATTCTATCAGGTTGTATTAAAGAATAACTGCATAGATGATGTAATAGATAATATTTATGGATATGTGAGTACTGTAAGAATTCCAAATGATCTATAAGTTCAAAGCAATTGCAATAAAAGTTCCAGTGAGATTCTTCAAGAAACTTGATTTAAATTGTTTTAAATCTGATTTTAAAATCTCTTTAATAATGAATGAGACTATCAAAGATATCTCCAAATAATAAAAATGATAAAATTATCTGCCACATAGCATATATAATATAAATCTATAATAAATAAGATGGCATAATATTAAAATAGGAATAAAAAATTTGACCCATAGAATGGAATAAGGATTTCAGAAACAATGAATGCACACCAAGGTGGATGATAGCTCTTTAAGATACAATAAGACTAACTTAGGAAAGTTGATCAATAGATAAAGAGCGACAATGTAACAGATACACTATAAAAAATGCTTATCTAAGTGGAAAATTTAAATTGCATTCTACGTTATCATAAATAACAGCAAAATTTCCTCCATAACAATAAAACATCAAAGGGAAAAATTAATTAGAAATTACCAATAAACACCTAGCTATTGAAAAGAGAAATTATATACTAGAAGATAACTGCAATCTTTCAGAAAAATTAAAGAGGGAATAATTCCTAGCTCATAGTGTGTTAGCCTTATACCAAAACTGGATAAGGATATCAACAAAGAAAATTAGACATATCCTTTAAGTATACAGGCATACAAATCCTTAGAAAAGTTTAGCAAACTTCATGTTATAATATATAAAAATATATAATACACCATGAATACATGTTTCATTTCACAATCAGTATAATTACTCATATTAACAGACTATAAAATAAAGATCATAATCAATATAGACTATGTATTTGAGTAAAAAATGTACAAGTCACTCATGATCTCAGAAAACTACAAATAGTAAAAGATTTTTCAAACTGATGGACAGCTACAAAATACCTCTTCCTATCATTATACTTGATGAGAAGTTGAGTGGTTTCCCACTAAATACAACAGCACACATATTCATTAACCGAAATTTTGTTTGGTTGTGAAAACGTAGAAGTTTTCCAACTTTCTAACATTCACATATGGTGAATGAGTAATGTTTGCGTAATTCATAAAATCACTTGAACTATGAGCATCTAGTGTTTTTCTGGTATTTTGGTTTTGGGTGCCCTTTTGTTTTTAGTCTAGTTTTTTTCCTGTAGTTGTAAGAAATATCAGAGAAGCTACATATCCATTTTGCCCAGTTTCTTCAAATACAAACCACCGTACATCTCAACCAGGTTATTGACTATGACACATCTTACATATATTATTCAAAGTCCTCCAATTTTACTTATATTCTTGTATGTGTTTATTTAATTTTGTAGCATGTATAATTGTGTACTATCACAGTCAAAATATGTGACTTTTCCATCACCTTAAGAATCCCTTGCACTGCCCTTTTATGTAAGGCGCTCAGGTGCCTTCCCTCCAAGCCCATCTCTATATTCAAGCAATCACTCAAATGTTCTCCATCTCAATTTTTTCACTTCAGAACTGTTCTATCAATGGAATCATATATCATTAAACTATTGATATATGATTTAAAGATTCCTATATATTAGGATTAACATATTTTACAATCAGTATAATTACAAACAGATTCATCCAAGTTGATGAAATTAATTCCTTCTCATTGTAGACTAATATGCCATTGTATATAAACAATATTTCACAGATTAACCCTTCACCCACTGAGGAACTAAGGATCTATCACCATTTTTGTCTTTCATGGATGAAGTATCTATAAACACCCATGCATAGATTTTGTGCAAATATAAAGCTTTATTTATCTGAGATAAATGCAATCACTGCATTGTATGGTTATTACACATCTTCATAGATATATAACTTTGATGAAATGTTTATTTATTCCTCTGTTAATTTTTCATGTGGATTTTGGGTTTTTCATTGCTGATTATTTAGGAGAGAGAGAGAGAGTTGCTTTAGATACTATTCCTCTGTTGGAGTAATTTAGCATTGAAGAATTTAGATCAAGAAATCTCATAATATTTGCATTAACAAAAGTTTACTCTAATAAGAAATATGAGAAAATGAGATATCATCGTATAGTTTAGAGATTATGGTAGTTTTCCCTGATGGAAATCATAAAAGATGAATGGGATATATTCACAGCACATTGGAAATAAAAGTGAGCAAAACTGTGTTTGACTTGATGTAAAAGATGAGATTAGAAGAGGTCCTAAATGACTCCTAACTTGAAAACTTGAGCAATTAAACTGAGGAACATCAGTGGAGCAGAATGTATGGCAGGTTAGGAACATTGATCATGAGGCATTAAAATGGAGATTTTCATCAGTCTGGTGAATAAAATTGTCTTAGTCTTTTTTGGATCATTTTAGCCTCTTTGATTTCTTGGCTTACATTTAGTGAATGTGTAATGGTTTTGTAATTCAAAAATAAAGTCAAACTTTCAACTATGAGTATCCAGTGTTTTCTGGTATTTTGGGTTTTAGTAACTTCTTTTGTTGAAAGCTGATTGTAAACCATATTGAACATCACAGCACACCACTAACTAGAACCCACTTCTTATACCTTAGGATATGACCTTGAACAAAACGGCTTTTTAAAATTTGTTTTCATAGTTTTCTTCCTCATCAGTAGAATGACTCTATTGAATGGTTTTAACTCAATGATTCCTTAAAGCTTTTGTTTCTAAAGGATTTATGAGCATTAGACATTTATATTTCTGACAAGAGTAGGCAAGCTAGAACCTTAAAAGATGATCCTAAACCTATGCAGAGAAATTATTATTTAATATGTTAGGGATTAGAGCATAGAATTGTGTATTTGGTATATAACTTGTATTTCTTCTTCCATAAAGTGTTTATAGCAGAAAATAAAGAATGGACAAAGTAAAAATGAACAAAATAAATTTCAAAATTAGGCTTATAATTACCAAGTAACATTATAATGGAAAATACAAATTATACAACCTGTCTAGTATTTTGAGCACCTAAACCTTGAAAAACACAGAAAATTGTTAAGCTAAACCAGGGAACTTTTTCTCAACTAAACAATTGTTTTGCAATGTGACAGGATAACCATAGAGCCTAGACAAAATCAGGAAACTGAAGAATAATGAAATCTGGATCATAGCAACGTCCACATTCATAAACTTGATATTTATCATTTTTCTTTGAAAATCTCCACTCAGAGCATTGTTTTTGTTTATTTTTACTAACTGATGAGATATACATTCTCAATTACAAAAATTAAGAGATGAAAACTATAAAATTTTTCATGCATTACTTGGCAACAAAACCTGACCTGTCCTAAATTGATTGAGACAATTCCTGATCTGAGTTTATCAGGAGTCTTTAAAAATCTTTAAAAATTAAAGAAAAATAGAATGTACTTCTATTAAAACATTTCTTATGATAAGTAACAAAGGGGTGGTGGTGAATTTAAACTAATTCTTTGGTGGTAACGTTGAAGAGGAAATTTGAAATGTTTGGTATTACGTCTAGTACTTATTAATTTTAGAATTCTTAACAGTTGTTAATACAATGTACTGATTCATTTAATCCTAGGCTTATCATATTTCCTTGAGAGTAAAACAGAACATTGGGATGGCAAAAATGGACAGGGTTATGCACTGGCACTAAGCAGGCCGTGTGGGAGGGGAGGAAGCAGAGCAATCTGAGCAGAGTAGAGCATCCAGGCCAGCAACAAGTTCTGAGCTATGCAGATTGGCAATCACATAGTAATGGCGTGTGGTCAGTCAGGACTTCATATACACTGGCCAGGGCCAGTGCAAGAAATTTTTGCACCTTAGGCAAAGACCAAACTTGGAGCCCATGTAGCCCTGCTCTAAATGTTCTCCCTAAAACACATGCTACTTAATCACCCCAATGCAAGAAGTGCCCAATAATACCACAGTTGCAGAGATAAGCACCATAGTGCCAGAAATAATCCCCACAGTATTCCATTTATTAGTAAGTGATAAAAAAAAAACCAAAAGAATTGTATTCAAAAGACTTGAGCTCCAGTTCCAGCACTTTCACTGGTTATTCTTGTTAAAAACAAATCCATTCTCCTCTTTAATTTTCTCATGTGTAATGAAGGAATAACATTCTAATTCAAAGATACATGAAGCTATATACATAAAAGCACACCATAAATGTAAAATGATATAAAGACATTAGGTATTTCATTTCATATATACATAAATTTCATATTATATATTGCATGTATATGAATTATTATACTTTTAAACCACTGATGTATGTCTTATAAAATGTCTTCATGTGTCACCACATAGAAAAATTAACTGAAATATAAAAGTTTTGTGAAATTAAAATTTGTAATAGTCTTTAATATTCTGCTATCTCACAATTATATAGTCTAGCTTCACAGAAAATGTCTACAAAAAATATCATATTTTCTATGAGTCCATGATGGTTTCAGAAAGTGGAAGATTAAAAGTCTCTGGTAGAAAGCAATTGCTATAAAGGCTGATATGGGGAAAGTCCTATAGAGAATGATGGGAAGATGTACAAAATATCTTCTAGTTACAGGTACCAGAGCAGATAGCACTGCTGCTAATCTGTCAGCAAATGCATAAATGCCCCCATGGAATTGACCTTCAAAGAGTGGAGACATGTCTTCAAATAATTTTAACCTGTGGTTTCCATTCTTTCTTTAAGTACCAGCTCATGTGCACCATTCTTCAAAAAGTCTACTTAGACCATGAAGACCAAACATAGATTATTCTTTCTCTGAATATCATTATTCCTGACTAAATGTACTAAATACACCATTGTAAACAATCAATTAACCCAAAATATAATATATTCCATGTGGTCCTAAGGAAATAGTTTTCATGGAAAATGTTTATTCATGCCTTCTTAAAACTATGCATACTCTCTCTGTAGATATAGATATATACTACTTATCATACAGAATTATTTAAAGAAAGAAACACACACAAAAAGTTGCAATTATCCACTTTAAAATGACCAAAAAGATATGTGTCCTGAACAATGCTTATAGTTAATGTAGCAATTTAAAAAGGTAGTTTTTGTAGACCAACATTAAAGTGCCATCTGCTCCAATTACAATGGTTAAAAAAAAAAAAACTAGAAATCAACTATGAAAAGAAGTTTGGAAAATTCCCAAATATGTGGAGGAAAAACCATCTACTTATGAAGGACTATCAGTAAAAGAAAGAATCAAAGTAGAGGACATGAAGACAAATGAGAATGAAGACATGAGCTATAAGAACTTATGGGTTACGAAAACACTAGTATGAAGAGGGACGTTTATAAGAATAAAGGCTATTTCATGAAAAAGTAAAATCTCAAATAAACAATCTAACCTAGACCCAAAGGAACTATAAAAAGAACAAATGAAACCAAAATCAGTAAAATGAAGAAAACAATAGAAATGTGAGCACAAATAAGCAAAATAGAAATCAAAAAGACAATTCAGAACATCGGTAAAATCAAAACTGATTCTCTAAAAAGACAAATAAAATTGACAAATCTTTGGCTAGCCTCACTATAGAAAAAAGGAAGAAAAATTTAGCAGTGGGAATCAGAAATGAAAGAGGATAAATTATGAAAGACATATAGCCTATAATCCAAAAACACTACATCTATGCATCTTTCCAAAGAACATGAAAACACTAATTTGAAAAGATAGATGCACCTCTATATTCGTTGAAGTACTGCTTAAAATAGCCAAGAAATGGAAACAACGTAAGTGTCCACCGATGATGACAGTATTAGAATGACGTGTTATATCTTAACAATGTAATAATACTCATCCATAAAAGTGAATTCTTATCATTTGTGACAACATGGATGGGACTAGAGGGTATTAGCCTAAGTGAAATAAATCAGAAGGAGAAAGATAAATATTGAGGGTGCAAGGCAGTACTGGCAGAATCTCCATAGAATCTCTATGCCCTTGAACATAGATTGCATCTAGACACTAACAAAGAGTTGAAATCTATCATCAGGAACTAAACATAAGAATGAAGAAATTCCTGTGAACAGTAGAGAAGTTCAGAGACTGAGCTTAAGAATTTATTTAGATAGCAGAATTAAAGAAATATCAAGATAAAGCTGAAGATGAAAAGAATGATTCAAGGCACAGAACCAAGATTGATTTCAAAAGCGCCTTTTGATGAAAGGGTCCAAAGAAGAACCTGGAATTAATATCCAAAATCCAAACACAAGTGGGAAGTAGGCTGGAAATGAAATTCATAATTGTGGATTATAAAATTTAGAATTATGAATCATAATTATTTTATTGTACTAAATCGTTATTATCAAATAATGAGCAGTTTAGCACCAATAACACTGCAGAGCTTAGAAGGAAGATGAGCTTCTCTGTTCTGATTGTATGAGGAACCCCAAAGATTTATTCTCTCTGCTATGTAGAAAAATAGAGAGAGGGACAGAGAGACAGAGAGAGAGAGAAAAGAGAGGGGATTAACTCCTGGACTGTCCAGCGGTCTTTAGGTAGAGATCTGGCCTGTGCTAAATATGTTAGCCATGATATCAGGAATGTCCTGTTTCCAATTAAAAGCAGAGAAAATCACATAATGAATCACTTCATTAAATCAAAACATATTAGTTTTCCCACATTTTGGTGCCATGATTTTCTTACTTATGTTGAAATAGAAAATTCTCTCAATATCAAATCTGAAAAGCTGAGAAGTTGGGAACAATATCTAACATTCTCATAGCTCAGGGATACTGCAGGCAATCCCTGGTTATCCTTGATAAAGGACACTATAGAAAAAAACATGATTTACTTATAACTGAATATGATTTTGCAACCATTTGGCAACATGGTTTTCTCAAGGTGAATTAATTTCCTCAATTTTGCTTGACTTTTATTATCTCCTCAAAATTCAGACATATAATATCAAACAGATGGCTTGAACCAGTGAATAAATAGAAGAGTTTTGCATACTTCATTGTTCTGGTTTGTGACTAAACACAGCAATCAGACTTTTGAAACCTGGATAAAATGAGTAGTTTCACTTTGTGCTCCAGAGGATCTGGAACAAAGACAACTTCTCTAGGAGAAATGTTCTTGGATTAACCTCTTCGAGGTTTTCCAAGCTATAGCTTTTTTAAAATGACCCAGGAGATTCATGTCTTCATTATCATTCATCTGGAGAAATGCTAATTAGTTATACAGCTGCCACAAAGGCTAAATGGGGAGAATTCTAGTGATAGAGTGGGAGGTAAGGAGGTAAAAGTCATGGGAGATTCAGTGACACTACAAATGCAGTGTTCAAATAAATGGAAATATACATGAGTAGCTACCAACAAGGGCAGTTCTTCCAGATGACAAAGAATCACATTCATATAAACTTCAGTGAAGGGTTATAGCTCCACATCTCTCCACAATGAGAATCAGATTCTGCATTAAAATAGTCAACCGATGCACTTCCTGGTGGTATTGTGGTTTATTCAGCTGAGAACACAGTCCACACACATCCCAAGGACCTGGGTTCCTGTCCCAGGACTGGAAGGGATAGCCAAGATGAATAACTAAAATAAAAATAAAGTGTTTTTTCCTCTTTCTTCTTGCTTATTTGCCTTTGCTTGCCATCATTCCTGCCTGCACCTTTCCTTAAAAAATAAAAATAAAAATATAATTGTCAACTGTAGTCGTTGCTTCAATGTAACTAATTGGAGAGATTTCTTATTGGGATTTTATGAAGACCCCAGAAAATACATTAAGTTTATGAAGCAGACCAGTTAGAAAAGATATTGAATGATAAGATATTAAGGATATGATGATGGTGGCAACCAGGCAAACTTATATTCTATCTCATGTGGTAGCCCACTCACCCCTTCCTATCTGCATCACTTTGCTAAATGAAAAGCAGTCACTAAAAATATTTTCACTGAAAACTAAAGTAAATATACAACAACTTGTATAGTATATAATACTGTGTTACATATACTAAAGTATAAAAATATTTAAATAATGGAAGATAAAAGCTTAGATTGTATCCTGAAACAGAAGACATCAGTGGAAATACCAGGATAATTCAAATAAAGTCAGTATTTAATAGTTTGCTCTGCAGCTAATTTTGTAGTTGGGGTATGCATCATGGGTTTGCAAGGTGTTAACATTAGGGGAAGATGGATGAGGGGTATTTGGGATCTTTGTAATATTTTAACAACTTTTCTGATCTCTAAAATTATTCCATAATAAAAGTAAAATGCAGTTTACAGGTCCAGATACCACATAAACATAGCACTCATTAAGGAGAAAGTCAATGAAAACTGAACCTAGGTTGACACCAAAACCACACAGAGGACACTGCTCCAAGAGGAGAACCCTGAACTACTAACCACTACCCAATAGTGGAAGTCACAATCTGTCATACTGTACACATTTCAGCTGAGCCAATCATTAACTTAAAGATGAGGTGTTTCACTTTCTTTCTACTGTTAATTTGATAATTAATGAAGGAATGCTTACTATTTTTCAGGAACTTTTCTACATTCTGGGAAACTCAGGAATAACCTAAATAGACATGGTTCCTTCTCTTGGAGATTATAGCCCCAGTGGGGAACACACATGTTCAAATAAGCACACAAATCAATCTCTGTGGAAACCATCCCTAAAATAGAAAGAGACCTTACAAAGTCAGTAATTAACCAAAATTAGAACCCTGTTTTTCTCTTTTTTTCTTCCTTAAATTTTGCTTAGAATAAACCTTATTGCTGATGAAAAGTCTCAACCCCAAAGCAAAGCACTAAGGTCAAAAGCCAAACCACTGATTTGTTATCAATGATAACAAAGCAACAGCCCCTTACTATGTGCACATCAGTCCTCCTCTCTCGTTCCCAAATCACCTTCCTGTATCCTTTTGCCTTTGATTTGTCCCTTTGAAAAACCCTTGCCCCACTTGCGGAATGAGATCTTTATTTTAGGACAGGAATCCACCAAACCTCCAGGTTATCAATAACTTGAATAAAAAGCCTTTTCTTCTCCGTTTCTAATCTCATTCTCTGAGTTTGGCAGTTGGTGATAAGTAGAAAGAACCTTGAAATATTCAAAATCAATATGGTAGCTCGTTGAAAAATAGTGCACATAGAATCTGAAGGAAATTATAAAATAGTCTATGCTTAATCATACTTTGCAAACCAATGTATAGTCCACAGGGGAAATTGAAAATTTTGTAGTGGACATCTAACATATTTTATGAGCTTTCCTTTTCTCAAAAATTTTCACTATGTGTAGCCTAACCTCTTCTGATTACTTATATAATCCCATTCTCATGGTAGTCAAGGAATGTCAGAAAAAAAGAAAGTGAAAAGCAAAGTGAGAATATCCTACTTATATCTGGAAGCATCTTTCTGGGTTTTTTTTGTTGTTGTTTTATTTTGTTTTATTGCATGCAGGTCTAATCACTTATTTAAAATTCTTTATCATTCCTATGTTACATGTGTCACTATAAACTTCTCTGGATCATTTTGGGAAATGATCTTATATCTTAGTGTCTTAGTTCTGTTATAACAAAATGCCACAATTAGTGTTTCTTATTTCATAGTTTTGGAGGCTAGAAGTCCAGATCCAGTGCTGGCAGAACAAGTGCTCTGGAAGCTCACTAGCTCCTGGTAGTTGTCAGCAATCCTTGGTGTTCTTGCATGTAGCTGCATCATGCCAATGTCTGTCTTCATGTTCACATGGCCTTCTCCCCTCTGTGTCAATCTCACTCTGCATCTATATATAAACCACTTTCTCTCAGGATCAACCCTAATTCAATGTGACTTTATCTTGATTACATCTTAACATAATTCCAAATAAAGTTAGATTAATAGGGATGATAAATTGGGAATGGAATATATTTTGTGGGGACACAATTAAATCCACCATCTTTGATTACATAAATGGGTGCATAAAAACCGTCAAAATCTTTCAATTTTCATTGCTTTCAGTCTAAGCAGAGAATTTTAATTTTGATATCATTCGACAATCATTTAACTTCACTAAAAGGGAAGCTCTTATTTGAATATTTTTCTTAATTTAGTAAAGTGAAAATTCAGTGGACTTGGAGATAGAAAAAGTGAGGTTTCTATCTCAATTTCCTACTTATCATTGTAAGGACCAAAAAATGTAAACCATATGTCAAATTAAGTTAAATTTGGCCTAAACCCCAATTCCATCCCCTGTCAAAGTCCAAAGTCCTTCTCATAACTTTTATTGATTGCCAGATTCTTATTTCCTCTGGTTTCCCTCCAATTCAACAGCCCTGCTTCAAATTTGTTTCTCTAATACTGTTCACATAAATCTGGAGTCTGTCAGAAAGAAGTAAGAAAGATTTTGAAATGGGAAAAGTGATCACTAGGCGTGCTGTCTAGTTTATCCTTCTAGGTTATCTGTGTCTTTCTTGTCTTTAAGTTATTTAGCAACTATATATGTTGTCAAAAAGTGTAGTAATAGAAATGTTTCCTATCCATTGAGACAAATGCATTTTAATCTAGGGAAGTGAAATTTAGTCTCCTTCTCCACTGGAAGAGGTCAATTTTACAACTTTCATAACCTAATTTCAGCATTCCTAGTTCCTTTTGCAAGTGTGTGTTCTCTGAGTTTTCCTTTGAACTGTTTATAACTACTTATTTGTTCTCTCATTAATGAATTAAAAAATCTTTGATGCAGGTTTATTTTCATAAGAATCATAATTTTTACCTTTAAAATGGCCATTTAACAAGACAAAGTCCAGTACATATACTTCAAATAAAGTATATTTACCTCTAGTATTTCAAGTATTTGATGTTTTCTAATACCTGGGTAAGAGTGAAGGAACGGAGGACATGTGTCTTTATTTACAACCCCAGATCTCTTACATTTTCTCCCTCTAATACCCTTAACATGAAAATACTACTCTGTTATCAAAAAAATATAAAATTCTGCCATTTACAATAATGTATATGAACTCAGAGGGAACTCAGCATAGTAAGATAAACCATTGTGTGATTCATGCATATGTATTATATAGAGAAACCAAGGGCAAAAATGAATAAAATCAACCAAAAATAGACTTTCAATCAATAAAAGCAAATTAGCAATTACAAGAAAGGAAGGGGCCGGCCGGGGAAAAAAAATTAGATACAGAGGATTAATTATATGTGAAAGGATGAACTGGCATGGCAAAGTTAATGTATTATATGCAGATGTCGATTTATGGCGATGTACATCTTAAACTTAAATAAAAAAAAATTCACCCATAGTATGTATAAGATTACACCTGAATTCATGTTCTGGAGTTCAATAACCACTCAAAAGTCTCACCAAGTCATATTTTCTTCTCAATTAAAATAAGTATCAGTCTGTAAGAACTTGTACTAGTTAATTAAAACATATACATCTTCTTCCTATTATGGAAGGTTGTACAAATTCTTTGATCTCTAGTCACCCCATAAGTCAATTAGAGATTGTAGTGACTATTTGATAGGAATAAGCTAGGTGAAAACATGATGATAGCATGTAGAAAGGAACCTAGCACAGAAGCAGAGATGCGATAAATTTTGCTTGAAAATTTTACCAAATAAATGGATCCATCCCCTTGGTGAACATCAGTCAAAATACACAAACAAAGGATCCTTTAAAGAGGAAAAGCTTATTACTTGTAGCAAGTAAAGATGCAAAAGATAAAGGACTGTCTCCCCAAATGCTCTTCTCAGGGGGTTTTATTGAGGTTCATTTGAGGAACTGAGTGGTAATTTTGTCAGGGGGTTACTTGGAAAGACTCCAAGTCTACTCCTGCACAGGTGACAGCCTTCCTCATACCAAATCATGCTTGCACATATTAAATTAAAAAAGACAGTGCAAAGCCACCTTTTATAACAGTCCTAGTTGTTTTGTGTCTGCTCAGGTCACAGAGTGGGTAAGAACCACTTAGCCTGGTCAAAGATGTTCTCTACTTCCCTTAAGGTCTTTGTCTGTTCTGTTGCCTAAAATAACTAGGTTGTAAATGTCCTCTCAATGAGATCTACTTTACGGTTCTGTTTTGGTTTACATTAAGACATAGCAATGACCAATATCTAGGACTACTTAACCAACTGACTCTAACCTAATATTAGTCATTTGGTTATAAATAGCCAGAATTAACCATTAGTGTCATAATAATGATGCTTTGTAATTACATACACAATGTAATACAACTTTCCAAAATAACAGATCCTCAACTTTGGCTTGAAATGTTTGATGTATTAACATTCCAATTGGTTTGTTTCCCACTCCCTCCCAATCATATATTGAAGTCCTTAATCCGAGTCCCTCATAGTGTGCTTATTTGGAAATAGAGTCATGACGAATGCATTTGGTTAAATTGAAATGAAGTCGTTATGATGAGGAATAATCCAATATAATGCATGTCCTTATAGCAGGGACAAACAAACCCACAAATATGAATAACTAATTTATGACATGGGGCAACAACATAGACTAGAACAAGGATGTTCTCTTCAATAAACAGTGTTGGGAAAACAGGATAGTCATATGCAAAATGTTGAATCTTGAGTAATACTTAACACCATATAAAATAATTAATTCAGAATGAACTAAGGACTTGGATGTAAGACCTGAATTTATAAAATACATAGAAAAAAACATAGATAGAACACATAATTACATTGACTTAAAAGATGTCTTTGGAACTCAACTCCAATGTTAAGGGAAATGAAATCCAAAATAAATAAATGGAACTACGTGAAGCTCAAGAACTTCTGCACAACGAAACTACCAACACTATATAAAGACATCCTACTGAATGTGAGAAGATATTACACATCTATAGCTCACAGATTCAGACACACAAAAGTAAATAATTTCATTTAAAAATAGGCAAAATATGGCATACAAAATGACCAACAATCATGTAAAGAAGTTTCACATCAGTTGTTATTAGGGAAATGAAAATAAATTACTCTGTACCTGTGAAAATGACATTTATCCAAAAGATCAGAAAAATCAAGGGCTGGCAAGAAAGCAAAGAGAACTCTTCATACTCTGCTGGTTGGAGTATAAATTGGTACAACCATTATGGAAAGCAATATGGAAATCCTCAAAAAATTGAGAATGTTAATTCCATATGATCCCATTACCCCACTCCTGACTTGACAGAAATATATGCACACCCATGTTAATTGCAGTGATATTTACAATATTCAAGACCTAGAAACAAACTAAATGCTCATCAGCAGATAAATAGATATAGAAGATGCTGTATATATACACAATGGAATACTATGTAGCTATGAGAAATATGAAATTCTGCCATTTACAACAGCATCACTGGAGCTAGAGGGAATTATCTTAGTGAAATAAGTCAGAAGGAAAAGACAAACATCAGATGACCACACCTGTATGTGTTATGTAGAGAAACAAAACAAACAAATTAACCAAATCAAACCAAACCAGTATTTTACTATATAAAATCAAGTTAGCGATTAGCTGAAGAGAAGGGAGAGGGATGAACAAACTGGGTAAAGGAGGTCAATTATACGGGGAAAGATAGAATTGGACACTTAGTGGTAACTTGAATGTATTATATACAGATGTTGATTGACAATGATGCACACCTTAAGGTTATATACTAAGGAAGATGTATAAATTTCAAGTGCTTGCAATTTCCACAACCCCACATTTCGACCATCATTAAAAGAAGAGCCCGTGTCTATCTTAAAAACTAATGACATGATTGTTTTATAATGTTAGTGGAAAAATGGGGATGACAGAGAGGTGAATGGTTTATTTTTGAATGAACAGAGAATAAGTATCCTAACCCACTCATTTACTTGACTTATATGACAATTCCATCCAACATTCCTATTTTTTGCCAGAAAATTAAAAATGAAGTTCGTATAAAATCTCAATAGAACTGACTGCAGCTATTTTTAAAATCCATCTGATTGCCACACATTCTACATGCTATAATCATTTTATTACACCAGAACTTTTATTTTCAGTCTCAAACTCTAAGGGCACAGGAGACTCTGCCCTAAAGTTCTCATTAATTTTCTTAACAGCCTGATAACCACAGTATCTGCTGGAGAGAAATCGGGGCAAAGACTAAGGTAGAAAAGCACACTACTTTAACCACTTCCTTACAAAGGTCATTATCATGTCATAGCATTTGAAAAAGTAGCTCAGTTGTCAGAAAATTAGAATAAAGATGTGTATGCCATATTGATTATGACTTCCTCAGTCTGTTTAAAGCATCAGTATCCTGAGAAAAATGTTTTACATTCTTACTACCCATTCAAACACAGATCTTTGTATTTACTAGCTACATTAACTAGAGAGATGAAGGAGACATAGATATTAGAGATAGACTATGTACATATACATTGCAGACTTGTATACCATAGAAATGAATTTATGTCACTTTATCTGTTTAATAACTATTATTAAACTATTAATGAGAGTAAAATGTTATTTAAATTTTATAACATTGTAACCATTTCATACAAATAAATACATAAGTCAGAAGATAGTTATTGTCAGACCTTGTGCTCAGAGTTTTTTTCAAACCATTGTGAACACAGGAGAATTAAACACGCAAAATCCCAGTTTGAAATCAGGTCTCTCTAGATCAGGAAAGGACTGCTTCTCTTATTATATTTACCAATAGAGAGAAGTGGTTGGGGACATTGTCCCTGAGATCAGAACTGGGTGACCTCCAATCTGGCTATTACTACTAATCTTGAACCTTTGTGCATCATTAAACTAGTCTCTCATAGAAATAAAAATTTTAAGGTCTTTGTGAGAATTAAATAATAACACCCAAACTAAAATACTTACTGAATACCTAATATAGAGCAAGTTATTTATGTTACTCTTATCAAAACAATTACTAATATTCTCAAAGACCATGTGTGATATAAAAGAACAAGGAAAAGGATTGTTTTTTTACTCTTATTAAAGATCTAACATGAAATTTAACAGGTTGATGGCATGTGGTCCCTTTGTAAGAAAGAACAGCATTGTGTCCACATAAAATTTTACTTATCTCTCGCTTTTCCACATATATTTATACTGATCTTCTTTTCCTATTCCCACATCATTATCAGATTTTAGTGAAAATGTCACTTGTAGATATTAACTTCTTACATTGCTTTAGAATTTATCAACAGTTAAAGTTTTGTTGAGTCTTCCCCCCCTAATAGATTGATTTCTCTAGTTTGCATTTTTCTTTCAACTTCATATTCTTTCTCAAATACTTCTTTAATCCTTATGTTAAATTCTTATTATTAGTTCTTGTAAAGAAGTATATTTTTGGAGAGGAGAAAATGTCTATTTATTCCTTGTGAGTAATTTTTAAGAAAAACATGCAGTCTCAATTCAGAAAACCTATACATGTGCTTCTAGAATACATTTTTGTCAGATTTTACCTTATTTAAATTATTATTGTAACTTTCTTGCTTCATCTCTAACTTACTTGCTGATATTTACTTGATTTTTTCTGTTTTATCTCTATTTTCTATGTATTTTATTTTAAGCTTTATTTATTATCAAATCAATTTCCAATATATATACATATATATGAGCAACTCAACTTTGTTGTACCTTCTTTCCATGTTTCAATACAGTATTCACAAACTTACAAAAAAATTAAAACTTTCAATAAAACTAGGACTGTCAAGAAGGAAACAAGATCACTCTTAACACCAACACAAATATTAATTCAAATGGATTAGTCTTGGATGTTAAGACCATAAACCATAAAATCTATAGAAAAACAAAACATAAGCAATATTTTCCATGACATTGGCATTGTAATGCATTTGAGGACTTGATTATAGTAGCAAGCAAAATAGAAACTAATCAAATGGAACTGCATCATACTAAAAATATTTACACATCAAAGGAAACTACCATCAGAAAGAAATGACAGTCAATTAAATGGAAGAAGATATTTGCAGGTAATGCATCCAACAAGTCGTTAATATATAAAATACATAAAGAACTCATAAAACTCAACAACAAAAAAGCAAGCCATCCAGCCAAAACATGGGCAAAAGATCTGCATAGATACTTCTTCAAAAAGACCCAGAGACAGATGAAAAAAATGATCTTCATATCTTACATTATAGAAATATTTCATTAGGGAGATGCAAATCAAAACCACACGAGATATCACTTAACACCTGTGGAAATAAACTATATCAAAAAGACCAGACAAGTATTGATAATGTGTGAAGAAAAGGGAACCCTTATACAATCTTGGTGGGGATATTAATGGGTGTATATGCTGAAAAACTGCGTGGAGTCGCCTCAAAAATTTAAAAATAGAACTACCATATGATCCAGCAATTTCACTTCTAGGTATCTATCACTAAAAAGATATATGTACCCCTAAGCTCATTTATTATTACATTAATTACAATAGCCAAGAGATGGAAACAACTTGAGTGCCCACAGACAGATGAATGAATAAACAAGATGCAGCATATCTACACAATGGAAAATTACTCAACTGTAAAGAAAAGATGAAATATTGTCACTTACATCATAATAGATGAAATTAGAGGGGTTTTTGCTGACAGAAATCAAAAGGAGAAAAACAAATACCAGGTGCTCTCACTCATAGGTGGAATATAAAGAAACCAAGCAAATGGACAAAACAAAACACAAAAATTAATCCTTGGACATTAACAATAGAACTGAATAGAAAGATGAAGGGGATGGCGGGGTAGGAGCAGTTTTGTGGGGGTCCAATGGACAGTGGTAGAGGGCCATTAGAAATTTGGTGGTGGATATGGTGTATTATAAATTAGATGAAGCATGATCCTGAAAATCTATAACTAAAATTGTGGTGTAAATCAATGTTACTGCAATTAAAAAAACAAAACCCACAGACATCAATCTCCTCTAGAACTTGGAAGGGATTTCCATTGATCACATATGAATGTAAATGTGAAATATAACTTCTTAGACCTCACCTCACAATCTCTTTGCCCCTTTTTTATTCTAATGACAGCCAACTCTGGCAGATGTAACCCACAGCCCCTGTGGCACTATCATGCTCTCTGCCAGTACATCTCTGCTTCTGCTGTGAATTCTGCCTGCAGGAATCCTCACAGCCCCTCAGAGACATTGGAAATCCTGTAAGAATGAGAACATTCCCCCACAGGATCACACTTGACCAATGACGGGTAGACACAGTGGACAAATTCTTTCTTTGACTGTATCTCAGGCAACTCCAGATGCATCCAGATGCCCACTGCTGGAACCAGTTCAATGGAAGACACTTGGAGAAACTTTGCTTTCTCCCCTGGCTTCCTCTTCTGCGTCCCTTAAAAACACTTAGCAAAATGAACAGTTTCTGTTCTTTCTTTACCAGAATGCAGACCAGGACACCATCCATGCCTGCTTCAAATTGGAAGATGATTTCTCCCTCCCTCTACTCTTCAGCTAAACAACCCTTCTCTGCTGCATAGAGACAGCTTTCTAAGGAATCAAGAATTTGGGGAAAGCTGTTTCCTTCCTCCCACATCAGAGTCTTCTTTATACATAAGTTAGAGAATATAACTCCTACTGTAATAGAAGGATCAGTAGGAGGAGAATAGAGAGAAGAAAGAGTAGAGGAGGGTCTGGCCCACTGAACCCTGGCAGTCTTCCAGTGGCCTCCAGAAATTTGTATTTAAGATCAGGACTGAGAAAGCAAGACATATTGGAGATGCCACTTTTCTGGTTCCATTTTAATTCAGCAGAGGGGTAATCAGGGAAGAGATCACAGCTGACCCTCACTGTTACACATAAGTGAATGCATCTGCCACACACACTGAGACTCAAGGTGGTACCCATCCTCACACCCTTCACTTCTGCAGCTGAGGATCTCACTACACCCAGGGCCACAAGGAATGAGAATATGTGAAATCCAAGATCAGGACGTTGGACAATGAAGACAGACCTCCATAGTTCACGCTGGATTTTTTTTAACTGTAGCTTTTATTCTTATTTTTCTTTATATAAGGACTTCTAGAAAAGCTTGGTATTCATTCCTTAACAACTTCAACCAGAACATGAGACTCCACAGTATGAGGTCTGTAAGTCATCCCCTTTGCTAGCTTCTTCCTACTTTCTTGCACTCCCTTTCCCTTGTAAGATGATTGACTTGTAAACATTCATATTTTGTGGTAATGGCCCTATTTGTGCAAACTTCCTCTAACTGTAGTAAGTGGTATATATAAAAAGAAATACATTAGAGCTAAGATAGGGCACAAATGATGTGAGTTAAGATTCAGGATGTACCCTTTCAAACCAGTAAGCTTGACTCTTCACCACTCTCCAGCTAGGTCCTTCTGTATCATAGTTGGCTTCATAAAACTCATGACGTACTATATCATCATTTTTCTTCCTCCACCCTTGCTCTTCCCTTATTCTAGTCTCTTATGCTTTCCAAATCCCACTGCTGCCACAACCCATCTAATCTTTCTCTTGAGAGATGTGCTTCAGCTACAGTGTTCTTCTTTCTTTTCTTCCTGAGGACGTCCTTTGTTGTCAGCCAGGGAAATGAGTGATCTAAAAGTATTAAGGTTTGAATAATTGCTTATTTGTTCATTATTCATGTCACCTTCTTTTAATGTCCAGATTAGATTACAAGGACACAGGGGAGCACATCAGTGTGGAGTCCCTCACAACACTCATAATCTTCAAAACTCATACAACATCAGGTTGTTAAAAATTGTTTTAGCTGCACATTGAGGAAATTGTGTGCATATGTCTGTGTATGTGTTTCAAAAGAAAATGTATGACCAAGTCTACAAGCTTCTGGCATGAACTGAATGCTTTTATGACACTAAAATCTGCTCTGGGCTTTCACCATAATGTTTTTTTGGATAGTCCTGCCCTCTGGGTGTATTTTCATTGTCTTCCTTTACACTTCTATCATGATGTCTTATTCTGTCTCTATGTCTACATATTTATTTCTGACCTCTGCTTTTTTCATTTCTAGGTCTCAATCTATCCTTTGCATCTGTCCCCCACTGCCTTCTTTTTCCCTTGGTTATATGGTTTCCCTACCTATCATATACCCACAAACTGGCTCAAAATAGAATCCTGAATATAATCACTTGATGTTGAGCTAAATACAGATGGCTTCTCGTTCTTTTATCAACTCTACGTGAGATTTACTACTTTTCTACCCCCAATCTCCATTTTTCAAATACCAGTAGGATCATCAGAAATCTTCTTTCTGCCAAACTATAATATACTGTAAATTTCTTTTCAATTTGCAAGTTTCCCACAGAACTAAAAGAAACTTTGCTCTAAATATTTTTATTCCCCAAGTGACATCAATTTTTTTCCAGTTTCAAAAGAGCAATGACTTCTATATAATGTGTTTTTATTTTATGAAACTGAAGATAAAAGTCAACTCAAAAGTTTGATTCATATTCTTTGATGTCCCGCTAAAATCTTGTCATTATATAAGCTCTATACAGACTTTATTATGCATTTTGTGATAATATAAATTCTCAGGAGAAGGAAATATAGAAAGAACTTAGAAATCAGAAAAGATTTTCTCACATTTTCAATCAAATCTTGAGCAGTCATAGGATGACCCTGAGTCATAAGGTAACAGAATATGTCATTAGAGTAATAATGACAGTGAGATAATTTTTGGCATAATTATCAGTTTTCCAAAGAATTTATCACATCCCTTATGCATTCATATGTAAAATAGTTTCTACCAATTTTAGTGATCCCCTCAAAGTCAAATATGCTTCTTTTTAAAAGTCACTTAACTCTTGAGGATTGATGGATCATCTAAGCATCTGTTAATGCTCTGCTAGCTGAAAATCATAGGATCCACAGTTTCTAATGACTAATCCAATTAGAAAGTATAAGACAAGAGATGAAAGGACCTAGATTATATATTGACTATTGACTTACTCGCATGCTCATCCTTGTTACACAACAGAAATTCAACAATCCAAAAAAAAAAAAAAAAAAAACCCGTGAAAATAACAGCATCAAAGGACAAAAAAAAACCACTTTGATATTTCAAGTCAAATTTTAGACATTTTATATGCAACAACTACTGCTTAATATCTAGAGCACTAACGGGCATGTGTTCCCTAGCACTGGAGGGTTCTGGATCTTCTCCACAAATGTCAAATCCAAAAACTAGAGATAATACTGGCAGGGTTGTTAAAACAGAAGAAAATTGTGAGGATAATATGGTTATTCATCAGCAAATTAATGGAGTTGAGTGTCTGCCACAAGTTTAACTCTGTGCTAAATGCCTCAAAGAACAACAAAAACACACAAGATATTTTTTTGGACCAAGTTGATATTAATATTTTATGCTACTTCCAACTTAATATTTTATGCTACTTATGTAGAGAATAACTACATTCATAAAATAGTTAAAAATAAAGCAAAGGGTAGAAAAAGATGAACGAATATTCAATATTCACTCTCTATATGTGAAAAGTTATTGCACTAAGGTGTTACTTCCAGATAACATATGAGATACTTGGAGGAATTAAAATAAGAGCTTAAGAAAATTATACAAATAATTCATGAATATCCAATATGCATGGAGTACTTAGTATAAGACACTACATTACAAGAGTTGAAATCTACTGCTTAATTTAATTTAATTTTAATAATAATTAGCTTAGCTATTCCCATTCCTAAATTCCACCACCAGCATATGATAAGTAAAAATATACGCCAGTTCTACCTATCTCAAAACACTATTAAATCATTTTAGAACTATATAGCATATTAAAAGTAGTTATAGGCACACCCAGGTGCCTTCGTGATTAAGTTTGCAGCCTTCAGCCGGCATGGTCCACACACATCCCAAGGACTGGGGTTCAAGGCCTTGAGTCAGAGAGAACAGTCAAGATGAACAACAAAAAACATATAAGTAAATGTTTTTTTCCCTTCTCTATTCCCGACTGCCTCTTCACCTTCGTTCCTGCCTGCACTTTTCTTTTAAAAATAAAAGCTTAAAATAGAGACATATCTGTGAAAAGGAATTTTTAACAACATGTATGCTGTATGTGTGCATACATGCAGAGTGTTTTGCTAAGTATTATGCTAAGTATGCCAAGATCAATGGTAGTCTGGAGTTCTCTTATCTCCAAAGCACCAAGAAATTGTTACCAGGAAATCTTGGGAACACTAATCCAAAGTAGTTTTAAAATGTATGTATTTAGTGTTTTCCAACATTGGAAGTCTCAATGCACAAATTCATGGTAAGCCCTGTAACTCCATGCCAAGCCTCAGGGACAATATAACTTCAAAGCATCTGGGTGTCATCCCATTGTCAAGCTATATTTCCACTCAGAGTCGATTCCATACTAAAGAGTGTTTACTGGTACTTATTCACTGCTTTAATCACCTCCAAAAAAAGCAAAAGTCTTGCTTTTCTGAATATTCTATTGATCCACATGTACCTTCTTGGTCCTTAACATATTTCATAATCGTCAACTCAACCTCTGAATTCCCAGTGTCTTACAGAGAAGACTTCTATTATTATCTGTTGAATGACTCTCATCTAGCCACCACAGTAGATGGTCTAACCCAGCTTAACACCTATCACAAGCAGGGCAGTAAATTTCAGCCCTACTCAACTCACTAATCAAAATCTACCTGCCATCCTCATCAACTAGCTATCTTCTAAAGATGAAGAGTTTTAATTTGAAAATATTAGGTAATGGAAATGATGGAATTACAAAGGTTGAAAATGTCAGGTCACAAACACCTGCTACATGAATGTTGATGACATAAAAAACATCTCTTGAATTCTTGTTTTAAGAATAAAAACTTTAAATTCAATTGATCAATCCGTTTGTGACTCAGGAAGCGGAATAGATTTATGATGAGATTTTAAAATTCAACATCAAGAGCTATTTGGCCAGCAATGACTCCTATACCTGATATGGAGAATCACAAATGGAATTTTCCTCTGATTTACATCTAATTAAATGAAGAAATCTATTGGACTCCCAACTACTAAGACGCTCTTGATTGATTATCGGACCATCTAACCTTTGCCTCCAGACAAGGCTATAGCAAGATCTGTCTCATGACAAACTGTTCAGAGAAATATTAAAAATGTACTTAAGCATCCTGGAATTTTGTTTACTTGTAATCAATCTATATACTCTGAAAATTCACTCTCCCATTGTTTCAGATGTCAATTAGATTTCTTTCTCCTATGTCACACCTTACCCAATCACTCCAGGGATTGAAAGTTTAAGTATTTAGATTCATCCCAACTCTAACATAAGAATTCTGAGGAGGAGAAATTCCTGTAAAAGTATAAAAACTTATTTTTCCAGTTCTTCAAATATCCAGATGTTTGGCATAATGGAAAGACTAAACCTTAGAACAACTGCCTGCATTTTTCCCTAAATATCACATCTCTTATCCACTCAAAGAATGATCACTTGTCAAATTTGAGTTCAAAACTTGTCAAGATTTCTCAGTCTAAGGTCAGAGTGACTTCTTCCTTAAGGAAAAGGGTTTTCGCACACATAAATCCACATACATACATATGTGCATATATATGTATATGTATATACACATATACACATATATCCTTTGACAACAGGGCACTATCAAGTCATTTCTCCTTGTTCAGATTTGTATGGAACTCCAAGTAGCTAATGTTTTAACCAATGGGTAGTAGAACTAAAATGAGGGAAGAGTAGACGTTCATATTTTACATTAAACAGGCTAATATCTCAAAATCATCAATAGCAATGAAGAATTTTCACTATTTTAAAATTAAAAATATAATCACACAATAATAGCTTTCTTTAGAGCTTCCATAAGCTATGACAGTCATCAAGGAAAACCCCTGATTTGGTCTTCCTCCCATATCATAAGCAGTTGGTTCCTGTGAGAATTCTTGAGGTACTAATACTGAGGAAGAAAATTACATACAGCTAGAGGTCCTGGGAAACAGTGAATTTAAAAGTAAATAAAAAAACTCAAATCCAGATGCCGAAGACCATATGGATCAGATTACCTCTCAAGCCCACTTGATGAATAATAAAATCGGTGATAGGATAGAAGTTTTCTCAGACTCACACAGCAGTAGTCATCACTATCTTCCACCTACATTCCCGAATCTATCCTGGCCTTGAGCCCATTTCAACCAGGGCAAGACTCTTACAAACAGCCATCTGTGAATCTAAGATGTATAATGCTGTCATTAGCTTGGACAAACTCTGTATTGCACACTCACAGAGGCACACCCTTCTCTTCAGCCCCATTCTTTCCTTATTGACCTGCCTTCACCTTGTTTCCCATTTAGCTCTCCAATTCCTCTCTGAGAGTAGATTCTCACATGAAAAGCAACTGACTGACCCTCTTATTAACTTTCCTCCCTAATGAGTTGGATTTTGGGGGGAACTGCTTTTTTATTATCTGATCACCTAGAATATTCTAACTCACCTGATTTTAAATATTCTGCAATACTCTACTCCTGCTGCATGCCACCAATAAAAATCTCTTGAAATATGTCACTAATCTCAGTGAAGCCCAAGTGTATTATGCAACTGTGTCCATTGTGTTTTGGAATACCTTAAAGGCTAATACAATGCCCCTATCATCCCCTTGCTCTAGTCTCTCTCATTCCTATTTTGCTTCTTTTCTCACCCACGTAAATGTGTAAAGAAGTTAGGTTCCCAGAGGATCAGAAAAGGAGAGAGAAACAGGGACACAAAGAAAAACTTTGCCTTAAAATATCTAAACTTAACCTGCCTCATATTATGTAAACACAATTTTTAAAAATGTATTTAAGACAAAACACTTAATGGACCTGATGAGAGAATTAGACAATAAAAACTAGTCATATGACTAGGCCAGTTCTTCTGATGAGTGTCACTAGATGTGACCCCCAGTCACTTACCAAAGGCACAGAGAATACTGGAGGATCAGCAATATATCAATCTGATGGTTGTGCTGGAGTTACTTCTTATCGAGATCATGCTTCCCTCACTCCAAAACAAAAAGAGTGTTATGCTTTGGGACTTTTTAACACATGGTGAATATCAAAATCACCTTTAGAATTTGGATATATAGACACTCCAGGATACCATCTGATTATTTGCCCATTTGCTCTGAGTTCTGTATATGTGCTAGTCCTTTACATTCCCTAGGGGATACATTCCCTAGGCTTCCTCGCCAGCTGTCTTGTGTTTAGGCTTTTCCAGTGGGAAACACCTGTAGGAGATTGGTGACTATGCTGAAAGAAGAAACCACAGGAACAGTACCAACACTGGCAGTCTTATTTCATCTCAAGTTGAATTGGGATACGTAGATGGAAATCCAGGAATTGGTATCCCAATACTTGACTTCCACTTTAGACATTAGGTTCCAGCCAACGAGAGGGGTAAACATGGAGACTCTCAGTCCGTATTCATATCTGGTGGCATCTCTAGAAACAGCTGTGCTGTCTTCAGGAATCCGGCTCTTTCTGGACAGTCTGAGGTTCTTTGCTCTCAGGGCTCAGAGGTAAACCTCCACGGAAGGTAGAGGATTGCCTGGACAGTCCTCAGGTATGAGTGTTGTCAATGCTACCTCCTGTTATTTGTCCTGGTATTGAGTTTAGTCATCTTTCTAGAACACCCACAAGAGTCTTACATAATTTTTTCAGCTATATTTTAGTGTTGTTTTAGATGAAATGTACAATTCATTATAAATATCATTTGATTGACTATCAGAGGCATATCCCTATATTTTTAATGTCACTTGTTATTGGGCTTTGTGATAAACTTTATGAGATTGTATTTATTACATGTTATTGAGAAAATAACCATAGTAATGTAATGGCTAGCATTTTTTTTACTGTATTTTATGTAACAGGCACAGTGCTAAGTACTAGATGCACATCAATTTATTTAATTCTGTAGGGTAAGTGCTATTATCAGACTTATTTGACATGAAGAAACTGAGTAATCCAGCCAACATCTTATAAAAATTTCATTTGCCAAAACTGAACCCAGATATACCTACTCTCCAACCATTTCCATTATCTAATCTACTTCTATCACAGCTAACAAAGCAAACAGGTATGAAAGTGACCAAACTTCATTCAAATGTTAGTTACAGACTTTAATGTAAATAACTGGACTAAATAAACACAATCTAGCAAAAATACAGAAGAACAAAACGCCTAGCATTTTTGAGCACAGTATACCAGGCTTTGGGCTTGATATATGATATACTTTATTTACAATCCTAATCTGTGTGATTCTTCATCACAGCTTATTTAATAACACGGCCACATGACACTCTGTAGAAGTAAAGAAAGAGTAAAGTTGTGAGACTTCCCCATTTTGACAATGGTAAAAAGAAATTTTGCAATAGTAAAAGAAAATGTGAGCAAATGACATGAAGTATTTCCCATCTGTCTTCTCTAAGGTCAGTGTCACATATTGAAGTATATCGAGTAGCAATAAAGTAAACCAGTCATCGTACATGAGGATGATACAGCTGGAGATGGTGTTTTCACACTCCGTGAATAAAACTCTTGATTCATGCAAAATCTCTTCATTTCTAGATCTATCAGACTCTGCTTCTGAGAATTTCATGTTGGCTATGTATGTTTTCAGAACTTGTTGCACATAGGGGCTCACGTCATAATATGGATAATAGAAAGTTTGATTTCTAAAAGATAAGGCAAAGAGCTATACTAGCTTTTTCATCAATCAACAGAGAATTTTCCTTAAATCTCCAATTTTTACATCAAAATTATGCCCACGTTTATCTGTATAAAGGGGAGAATATTGATATGTGTGTATGTATGTATGTATGTGTGTATATACGTATATATGTATGTGTATGCACACAAACATACATATAGTTTACTGGGTGAAATGGTTATCTGCTTAACAGGGTTTTCTAAGGCTCAGCAATGCTAAGAAGTATTGGAATCCCACTCAGGGTTGGAAAACCTTGCTAAACACCCCAAGATGTTCTGCTGAATTCTAAAGGGGCTCTACGTTATAATAATATAAGTATTCTGGCTTTATAGAAAAGGCTACTGCAGACCTACTTCCGTGAAGACTAGAAGAAAGCCACAGCAGAATAAAAACTATTTGTCAGCAACTTAAATTAACTACATGTCAAGTTACAACACAAAATCTCCAAAAGAATATTCAGACTTTCAGTAATGTAGCAATTGTTTCCCACATAATTAACAAAGATTACCCAGGGCCTGCAAAAAACAGGAAAATAATTGTCATCATTTGGAAGGAAAAAACAAATATTAATTTAACACAGCTATTAGAGTGAACAGATAAGAAATGTTATTTTACTATAAAATTAATGTTTTGTTTTAAATGCCATTATAAATATACTCAATGATAAAAATCAAAAGATGAACATAAAGAGTGAAAGGTTGGATAATCTCAGCATATTAAAATTATAAAAGAAAATCAAAGCCTCAAAAATAAAATATCTGGATTGCAAAATTCATTAGTAAGTATTAATAGCAAATCATATATACAGACAATACCATATATCCACAGCTGTATATATTTTAAGACAATGTTGGCATACCCTTTTGACTCAGGTGGACAAGGTTCAGGCTGTGTAAAGCCCAAGGACCAGAGTTCAAGACCTGGGCTCGGGGTGGGGAGAACATGAGACAATAAAAACCATGCAAAGAAAAATGCAGACGGAAGATTATTATATATTTTATATAAAACACTGCTATGATAAGAAAAATGTCCACACAAAAGTGTACATATATATGATTTCATTTATGTAGATATATAAAACAAAAATATAAACTTGCAGTGATGGACATCAGAAAACTATTTCTCTGGTGGGAGGAGATTGACACTATCGGTGTCTAAGAAACTTTCTAGGGACATATAATTGTTCTTTATCACAGGTATGTAATTTATATGCAATTTGCCAAAATTCATCAAACTATGCTCTCAATCACTGTGCATTTTACTATATACAAATTTTACCTTATAAAATTATAATAAGGGAGTCACAGGACATGGAAATGGTCACAAATTTGAAGGATTTTGAAGTTGTTTGATGTTTTCATCAATTGTGAGCAATATATACTGTTATGAGAAATTCTTATGACCCCCTTTGACAAAATGAATGAGTCTTATACCAAACTGGTAGGTGAGGCTTTTCTTTGAAGTAATTGTGTAGCTTCCAAACAGGAGAGGGGCAGAGTATGGAGAAAAGTGAAAAATAGCTTTGAAATTCCCATCTGTTCCCCAGTTGGTGTCTCCAGAAGCCTAACAGGGAATTTGGCATCAGACTGACACACAGATGGGAAAAGGTGCTGCTATATTCTGAAGGGAAATAGCTAGGGTGAGACTCCTCTGCCCTACACACAAGATTCCTATGATAACCCACAATCTCTTCAGCCAAGTTTCCACTTTAAATCTTCCTTTTGCACCATCAATCCCACACAGTATGATTCATGATGTCCTCCATCACTAATATGACCCTTCGTAATGATGACTCAATGCCACTACTGGCCGAGTGGGCCAGATTCTCATGATCCATGTCTCTGGGGGTATCCAGGATGGAATTTATCTCATGTTAGCAGTTTGGATAGCTGAAGATCTTTGTCCAAATGTCTGTGCCAATATAGGGCTCCCAGATAATGTGGGTGGCCCAGAAATACATTCTTCTGTGGCTGCTGAAATAATTAGATGCACGATTTCCCATGAAAAGCTATGTCCTCAGTGACCCAGAATTGGACACATCCAGACTAAGCTACTGTAAATAGGTATAACTGGTCTTGCCTACTGGTGATATAACATAGCAGTGTCTATGGAAAGTCTAAGGTACAGGATAGGGGTTACTTGCCAGCTCTCATCAATCAATCTAACCAATTCCTGGGCTGCCATTATTGACCATACTTTCAAAGTATGTCCAGGCTTAAAGCAAAGGAGAGTTGTTCAGAGTGATGTCCAAGAAATAAAGAATAACAGTGCACCATGCTACCTGTTTGTCACAGATTAGTCATGAAAAGACCTGAATTCTCTCCTGAACCTGAAAAAAGCCAAGACATGGAGAAGTACTATAATATTGTGGGCCTCCTTTTATTCTCAGGGGTATCACAGGGATGAATTATAGTTGCCTTTTAAACACCACTCCACCTGCATAATTCTGTGAGTCACCGAATCTGCACCACTGTCCTCCTCAGGACTTACACCTTCCTGCTTTTTTTCCTCACCTCATAACATCCACTAAGTGTACACAAGAGTAAACTCACAAAATCATAAAAAGAAACAAAGTATTGCACTTTATCGACTGCCTTATTACTGGATTTGCTCAACCTAAAATCAATGCATTTTGCGCAAAATGATTGGTTTCTTTGCCATCAATTAAATTAAATTAAAATAAATATGCCAAAAAAATTATTTTAAATGCTTGCTTTCTATGCTTTTACCAGGTAATTTTTAAAGTTTTTGCAACTCTTTTTGCTTTCTCTCTCTGCATCTGATTTTCTTATAAAGCAGAGAGAGGGTTCACATATGAAAAGGCCTGAATCAACATAGCAAGGCATTGGTCATTCCCAGGAAAGCATCCACAGACAAACTGGGAGGATTTGAGAATTCTGTGTCATCATCTGCTGTCACTGCCACCCTCTGCCTCGGAGCTCCTGCTTCCTGGGCACAGAAGCAACGACTCACAGAAAAACGTCTTTGTCTAAGAAATAGAGGAAGATTCATTTCAAAGTGTTTGTTGTCAAAAGAGAACACAGGAGGATAGAGGGAGCTGATATTAGAACAATAGCTAACCTTCTATTTACTATTTAACATTTGCTAAATACAAAATTGTGCCATTTTACTGGGCAAAATTTCTATTACCAAAGTGAAAGATGGCCAGGACATTAGAATAGTTTTAATGGCTCCTGAAAATTCGGGTGTGTGTGTATGTACATGGTGCCTGTTTATGGGTATATGATCACTATTTTCTTTCCAAATTATCAGACAGAAGCATTAATCAAAAAGCATTAGTCAACTGGAAGAGATACAAAGTCTCAAACCAATCCTCTCCAAAGAAGTTACCATTCCCCAATGTCAGCTGTGATCATGAAAACAATGAAAATTAAGTCTCTTTGGCCTCAAAAAGAAAATTTATTTCTGGGAAATGCTTTTTCAAGAAGAGGAACTCTCTATGTAGGGGGAAAAAAAAAGAAATGGTTATCTTCCAAAAAATATAATGACAAGTCAGAATGGGACAAAGACCGCTATAACAACAATGAATTGTCCAGATTTGTTAAAATCAGTTGCCATCAAACTATAAGGTGGGAATAGCTAAAATGTGCAAATATATTTGTTTATTTATTATTTCAGGTATAAATAAAGTCAATGTCTAGAAAACTTCTTCATTTAAAGTTGACCTCTATTTTAGCATGATCAGAGATATTGCCATCATATCTGTCAGTTTTCATAGACAAAGTCAATATTAAATATTCTGCTGAATGAACTATTAGAGAAATTTCAGTATTTTAGTAAAATATAAATCATGAAAATACAGCAAAGCTTTAACTGGAACTTTAAACTGAAAAGATTAAGATTCCCCCCAAATGAAAATGTGGCTTAAGAAATATCTTTATTGTTTATTGGCATATTCACAGCAGACATAAGCGCACAACTGTTATATATGTCTCTAGTTAGAAGTCTGCATGAGTAATACTTTACTAATTGTAAAATATGGGCCAGGTAAGTGTAAATATCCTCACAGTTATATCATTTTAACTCAATCATTGAAGTTACAAAAATGGCGACTTTTTAATAATACTATTGTACTTAGTTTATGCCCAGTTTAAAGTTATTTTAAATATGATTCAAACTACTTAGCCAGAAACTCTTATTTTATAATCCATGTGATAGCCAAACGCACAAAAAGGGGTGCATCACCAATAAAGACTTTGCAATGTACTTTCTTTCTTCAAAGAATGTGAAAATTCACTGGAACATTTTTGTACTTAGTGTCACAGTGGAATGAACAAAGCTTAGCATAAGAAAATATTATCACAGACATACTGTTATCAGGAAACTCTAAAATATCCAGAATGCCAGAAAGACATTGATGAAAGTAAATGAAGCATTATTTTAATAATATCATTTTTAAAATCAATGATTTCCATAACTGACTGCATCTTGATAGAAAAACAGGTGAATGCAAAAGATTTTCAGTTTGAAGTATTCCAAATTTTTAGTTTTGCTTTGGTTTCTCTTGCTGTAGCTGTTCCTTCCCAAAAATATCGTTTTCCTTTTTTTAAGGAAAGTTGCATGTAGGAATAAAGGCAAATAGGCATGGAGACAGGAAGAGAAAAGAGGAAGAAGCATCCTTATTTTATTTTTATTAAGTTGTTCATACTGCTTGCTTCCCACCAGGCCAGGGACTCGAACCCAGGAGAATAGGACTTTCTCATTCAGAGGCAATTTACCTCACTGCTGCTCCACCAGGGTGTGCCTCCCCAAAACATCTTTGAGGCTGAAGTCATGGGGTGTTATTTTCACATTTTCTCATAAGCATTTTATGGTTGCAGGTCTTATGTCCAGGCCATTAATCCATTTTGGTTATCTTTTGTGTATGGTTCTAATGAATAATCGTTTCATTTTTTTTGAAGCTGTCTGTTCAGTTTTCCCAGCACCATTTATTGAATAGACTTTCCCTCCTCCATTGTATGCTCTTGATCTCTTTGTCATAGATTAACTGTCCATGTAATTGTGGCTTTATTTCTGGGCTCTCAATTTTATTATACTGATCTCTGTGTTTTTATTCCAGTTCCATATGATCACTCTGTAGTATAGTTTGAAATCAAGGAATGCGATTCCTCTGCTGTACTTTTTTTTCTTTAGGGTAACTTTGGCTATTCAAGACCTATTACGGTTCATCAGACTTCAGAATTGTTTTCTTTTTGAAATCTATGCATTGCTTGGTGTAGAATGGACATTTTTTGCAAAATTAATTCTTCCAGTACGTAAACAAGGCATGTTTTCTATTTTTTTGTCTTTTATCCTACTTATTAGGTTGAAGTCTTATAGTTTTCATTGTAGTGAGTTTTCACTTCCTTTGTTCAATTTATTCCCAAGTATTTGATCTTTCTTTGGGCTACAGTGAATGGGATTTTTTTGGTCTTTTCCTCTACTTCATTGTTGGATATAGGAATGCTATTCATTTTTGTGTGTTTATTTTATATCCTGCATCTTTGCTGTAGTCATTCAATGTGTAGCAGGTTTTTTGTCTTTGGGATTTTCTAGGTGTAATAACATGTCATCTGCAATTAATAAAAGTTTTAGTTTTTCTTTTTCAATTTGGATGTTTAATGTCCTTTTCTTGCCTTATTTTCCTGACCAAGACTACCAGAATTATGTTGAATAGTGTTGGTGTTAGAGGACAGCCTTGCCTTGTTCCAGATCTTAGGGGAAAGGCTCTCAAGTTTTCAACATTGATTATGATGTTGACTGGGGATTTGTCATACATTGTTTTTATTATGTTGAGGTACCGGCCTTCTATTCCTATTTCGGGAGGGTTTTTATCATGAAGGAATGCTGAAGCATATCAAATACTTTTTGTGCATCTCATTTGTCTTTTAAAATCTTTATTTTTCCATCACTTTTAAATGATGATTTTTCATGGTAGAGTATTCATGACCAGTAGTTTTTGTCTTGTAGTATTTTGAATACTTGCTTTTAGGCCTCATGACTCTCCAGTGCAGGGAGGTTCACAAGCAGCCCAGGTGTGGTTCCATCATGCACAGAGACCAGAACTTCCCATTGCTGGTGGGAGCAAGGGACTCCCTCCAGCAGCTCTTCAGACAGGGCTAGGCCATGGTTCATAGGCCGCACCTATGCAATCTGCTGAACTGGAAGATAGCAGGCAGCATCCTACAGCTGGCATTGAGGAGCTGGGACGCTGGCCACAGCTCTCTGGAACCCCCTGTCATGTGTTTTCAGATCTCTGGGTCTGGGGGCAGGCAGTGGGAGTGTTGTTAGGTTTTGAGGCCTAGTGGGTGCTTCTTCCTGACAGTGACAGGGTGGAATGGGGATCAAGGGTCAGGGTACCTGAGACTAGGTAGGAATTGGCTCTGAGCATAGCAGTGTGGGGCAGGGTTTTAAGGCCCACAGATATGTAGGACCTGATGTCTAGGGTGTGCTTCCAGGCCATGGTGGGGCCAAGGACAGGAATCCGGGGTACCAGAGGCCTAATGGATATTGTATCTGTGCCAAAGCAGAATGGCACTGGGGGATATCAATCATTTTAAGTTTTTTAATTCCCCAAAGAATAGAAAAAGTTTTTGTGATTTCTCCTGAGAATTAAATTACCACAGAAAAAAAGTTATGAGAAATACATAAATTTTTAAAATTATATTTAGTGTCCTGAAACTAATTTGTAATATAGAAGATGTATAGAGATACAGACTAAAAGGATGTGTGTGTGTGTGTGTGTATATATATATATATATATATATACATATGTGTGTGTACATACACCCATAAATCATGTAAGCTAGAAAGGAAGAACCAGAGAACGAAAGACAGGAAGGAAAGAAAGAAAGAAGGAAGGAAGGAAAGAAGGAAAGAAATCTCCAAACCTACCATACTGAGTGAGATTTTGCCAGTGGGTTAATGTGCAACATTCCAGGGTCTTGGAGATTTTTTTAAGGATAGAGTGAACTTCTAAGTTAAAGCATTTTCAAACTTAAATCCTGTCAATATAAAGAATGGTTAGGCATCCAGATAATCATTATTTCCTGCCTTCTTCTTCCATTTAGAAGAGCGATGATTAGAAGAGGAAATAAATACATGGACTCAGGATGAGAGGAGAAAAACATTTTTCCCCCAAGGTGGCTATTTCTAGTCACTATATGTTTGAAAAATCACTTGATACCACCCAACATCTAACTACTTTGACTGGTAATTTGAAACTTAACATGAATAAATAATTAATAACAGCATTATTGCCAAGCTTATAGATGCTCCAAAATGCCTAATAATTCTAGAAAATTATAAATTTGATTGAAAAATTCAATGAACACGATAAAATTTTTGCATTAAAATATATGTTAATCAATGAATCAAATTCTACCTTTCATCATTTGAAATAATGCATAGAATATTAAAAATGTACTTCAATGCTAAAGAATGCAAACTCAGGATCATACAGAGCTGAATGTGACCCTTGGTATGTGACTGGCATAGCTATAGATCTTAACTAAGTCCTTTACATCTCTCATAGAATTGACTGTTGGTGCTAAGCATAATGCATTGTATATAGAAGATGATTTATCTGAGGCATACCTTAAACCTTTAAAATGTTGTGATGAATATTCCTTCAATTAAAAATTTTAAAAACAAGTTTTTTACATTAAAATGAGAATAATTCTTACTTTGCAAAGCCAATAGAAGAGTTAAATTATATAATAAAAAGTACTTAGTCCAAGTCCTGGCAGAATTTTCTATACCACTTGACTCCTTGTGCTAACATGCAGGCAGGCCAAATTAGCCACAAATGGCCCTCTATTCAACAAATACCTCACAGAGGGTATGTCATCATTTAAGATATTGTACTTCCACCAAATAGCAAAATTAAGGAAAAATATTAACCATATAATTTCTAGATGGTGGTGCGTTTATAGGAAAGGGGTTCTTTTGATAACTACCTATTTTTATAAGTTTATTTTTTTAATATTTCAAATTAAAAAAATATAATAAGAAAGCAAAGTCATTACCAAAAACACCTCCAAATCAGAAGGGATCACAAAATTTGTGCAGTACACTTAAGATTCTCTATGTTTTGTTCTGTTTTTGTTTTTTAACTACTTTCCTCACCTGACAATGGCCTAATGTATATCTTCCTATTATCTGACAGAGAAATCAGGCATATTTTTTGTCATTCTTTGTCTATGCCTTCTCTGCTCCACTGCACATTCATAATCACCTTCTATTTATTCTTCCAATGCCATCTAGTTACACACAATTTTGGCCTAGTGAATTCTGTTTATAACTACAATGGTCCTCTACTTGGGTATATCTTCAAGTTTTCTGTTAACTTACTGAAACCTAGAAATGTTCCTATCTACAGTGGTATCAAAAAGAAGAGAAAAGGAACCACCTATCCATGCCTAAATTTATAATTAGATACAAAGGACTGTAACCTTTGCATCCCTGATATCCAAACACCTGTCAGAAAATCTCTGAGGTTAAGCATTTTCTTTTCAGTATTTCTCTAGGAGAAACATGCTAAGTAACTAAATCTTTATGGTAAACAATTCTTCAGGCCACTTTCCTGCTTGAAACAAACTCCTTCAATGAGATGAAGAAACAGCTTAATCAAATGGAAAACATAGCAAATAGATCATCACTGAGAATTAAGCTTTTCTATGAACAGAATAATAAATATTTTATAGGAAATAATTCTACTTTTTCAAAAGTTATTTGGACTTATAATTCAAAAACAATAAAGGAAAGCCTAAGATTCCAGTCTGGACTTTGCCAAAAATTAATCTCTGCCTTACATAAGTCAATTTTTCTCCTTAAGCCTTACATTACCAAAGAGTAAAATGAGACGCTAAAAAAAAGTCAGAAAAGCCTTCTAGAGCCATAATTTGTTATGGCATACTTACTTTGAATGACATGAGCAAGAATTAAAATTTAAATGACCTGTTCGATTTATCAATTCATGCAAGGAGAATTGGAAGAAACCTCAAAGATTATCTAAGATCATAAAATCTAGCCATGGCATTGGAAGATGATATTTTTTTAAATGTTATGCAATAAATAAATGTAGCTAAAGAATCTTAAAATAAAAAGCATATGAAAGTAATTCTTCTCCTCTACTATGTTACTTCTGAAAATATCAAGATGGAGCAAAAATAGGTCTTCACCTTCATTTCAGAAAATAGAAAAGCTATCATTTGCTTATGTCTACTATTTTTATGGGCAATTTTGCTAGGCATTTCATTCAATAAAAAATTTTAAGCAATAACAACCTTATAAGGTGGGTATTACTCTCCCCATATTAATTTATCAGGAAAGTGGAGTTCAGAGAGATAAGAAAATGTGAGTAGGGCATTTAATCTATGTAAGGTTGTACGGCTCATGGCAATTGATAAACCAGAAATACGCAAACCCAGGTCTGGAGGACTCCGAAATCCATGTTCATGTTGCTCTATGATTCATCTTCGGGGAGGCAGACAACATTTCACTTCATAGGAGCTGATTGTTCACTGTCCACTAGCAAATATGAACCAATTCACAGGGAAAATAGTCCATTTAACTAATGCTCTACCTCCCTGACATTAAGGATATGATGGCTTTATAAAAGCTATTCAGGAGTGATATCAAAATTGCTTGAAATTTCCTCCCCATTTTCACCCTTCTTAAATTACCACATTAGTCTTAATATTTCACAGTTATACAAGATATTGATAATAAAGGACCATAAAATGTATAAAGCCAAATTCTTTAATACAAGGGAAATTATACATATATGTTGCCGAGTTCTCTATGTATCGTTTTCATTTGATCTGCTAATAGCATAAGCTATGTATGCCTCAAAATATCTGAGGTCATATGTATTCTGAAAGTCATTGCTAAATTTTTTTTATAATTCTTTTAAGACTATGCTCTCTTTTCTTATGTATGTGATTATTAAGGGGGTTGGAAATATAAGTAAAATTTTATTCATTTTTGGAATATAAAGGATAACTGATATTAGAGTCAAAAATACGTAATTCTTATAACCACATCCCAAAAATAATAGATCATCTAAGATAACTCTAATTGAAGAGTTTGAGAATTAAGTTCTGCTTTGGTAGTATGGCTGCCCTGGACCCTTGAAGGTCCATCATTAAAATAAGTGTTATAAATAAAATGTAAATATGTATATATTTACATATATGTGCATATATATTTTTTTAATTAATGGATTAAATTAGATAAATAAGAGAAAAACACACATCATAGTAAAATTGGAGAATTCTGAAAAAAAAGGATACTTTAGAAACATCCAGATTTCAGTCACCTAAAATATGTTACTGGGTTTGTATTGATTTGCTTGATTATCTAAACTTTTTAGTATTCTGCTTTGAATTTCCAGACCTCTGGTCCATGTGTCTCTACAGGAAAGAATTCAAGTGAGGCACCAATATGTGAAAGAAGTTTTTTTGCAAAAGAAGTTTTATTACAAACAAAAATAGTGCAGGTTTTTTAAAGACAAAGTACGTCCTCAGAGAGGTAGACAGGCTGACTTAAGTGTGTTGTGCAGTCCTTCCTGGGGCTTCTATTCTTCTTTTATCTTACCTTAGTCCTTCCTCTGGGGTGGATGTTGGTCCTGTCTTTCATGTTGATTGACAGGCAGAGTTATATAACCAAGTCTATTGCCCGTGTTCTTTCCCATGACTGCCTAAGTGAAATCACAGGAAGCCAAAGCCACATTTTATGCTTATTTCTTTCAAAGGCTACTTTGGTTTGCACTACTGCAAGTCTGTCAATGCTCAGATGTTCAGGAAAGTCCGAGAGCTCAAAAGATGTCTCTGGTCTTGAGAGAATATCTCCGAGAAGGTGAATACCTCTCATTTTAGTCTCTGGTTATAGGAAGGCATTTCCTACTAGAATAGTCTCAATTCATTAAGGACCCCCACCCAGTGCTCATATTCAGCAGGTGTTTCTTAAGAAAGCAGCCTTTTTCCAGTACTCATATCTAGCTAGCTACCTAATAAATTATAGTCATTATATTCACTGCTGACTTCTCATGAGCAACAATGGAATCCAGAAGATAATGAATTATCATCTTTAGTGAGCTGAAGGTAATTAACTGCACACCAAGAAGTCTACATTCAGTAAAACTATCAAAAACAAAGTCAAAAGTAGCATATTTCAAAAAAAGATTTAAAAATACCAGAAAGATGTACATATTAAGAATAGTTAGGTTTAAGTATTGTGTCACATAAATATAAGTATTTGTTAATACACAGGCTGTTCTAACTTTGCACAACAGAACAGGAACATAAAAATGACTGTGCAGGTTGAAATTTTATAAAACAATCTTAATATTCAATGGGAAATGTTAGAACTCTTCTATGACATTTTAAATTTTTTGTCAAAACACTGCTTTCTTGCATTCACTCATAAATATATAAGGAAATGAAAAAAGCAGCAAGACATTTATTACTTTTATTGAAAATAGTAAAAATGATGAAAAATAATGTTTTGTATTTGGTAAAAAAAAAAACTTACCAGGATTAGCCTGAGCATTGCATGTTCTCTTATTATACAATTTCCCATACGAACTGAACATCTTCATTCATGCCTTGTCAGATTGTAATTTTCATTCCTAAATCTGGAGCAGCTTTCAATATTTTATCCTTTGTGCTTTCACTGTCATGCATGATCCCCAAGAGTTGCTTTGTCTGGATATCTTTTGTCCTAATCACCTTCCTCTTTTATGTTGACAAGTTCATTTTCACTAAATTACTTTAGCTGTGTATCTATAGTCTCAAACAGCATTCTCATAGGCAGCTATTTCTTCTACAGCTCCATTAATAGTATGTTCAAATTTCACCTGGAGACTTGGAGTAACACAACTATGTGCTTTGCTCTCTGTAACTGAGCTGGATAGATGTGCTATGAGCAATCTCTGACAGTCTTTGAAAGAAGTGACATATTGGTCACTAATTCTAAATACCATTTGTCATTTATATTGTCATTTGTAGAATGAAAGTCTAGCAGGAAGCTTTGCATTTTATTCAAGTATTCAGAGTTAATACAACATAGTCACTGAATGTGACACAGAAACTACAATTTGAACTACGTTGATGGGAGACTGGTGTCATTTACTAAATAAAGCTTGTTAACTGAAATTTGTATATATAAAAAACATGCAAAGTGAGGATTGCCTACATTTGATAATATATATTGTTCATGATATCCTATCTCTGTTACAATAATATTTATTACTTTTGTAATAAATGTAACTATTTTCCCACCAACAAAAAAAATCAGGAATATTGACTAACAGACATTCAAAAAAGTAATTTAAAGGAATGTGCTTATGAGAGAAAGAAAATGATACCAAATGAGAAGGTTGAGATGTAACATGAAGAGAAAAAATATTGGCCAATATATGCAGATATGCTTTTTAAATGACTTTTTAAATGTATAATATGATGAGCAAAATACAATTAAAACAGCTGAAAATTTTAATTTAGAAGGGTTGAGATATCAGAGATAAATTATTCCAATATTTTCATGTAATTATTTTATTATTTCTTTTGCTTACAAAACCATACTCATTTTAAGATACTGAACTTGTTTCTCAGGCTATGAGGATTACACACCACACCCACCACCAGAGTTCTAGTGCCCTTCACCACCATCTTCTCCCTCTTTCCTTTCCTCCCTCTCCCACCCACCTGGTAGCCATCATCTTATATTATGTGAATTTTTCCTGGAGATTATCAGTTTAGTTATGCTAATATTTCAATGTAAAGAAATATGTGCTAATTGCTTTGCTAAATATTGTATACTGTTAAAATAACTGTAGTGAGCACTAAAAGAATAAAGCCTATATACTTAAAAAAAAACTGAGGATAAAAAGAAAGAGAGAAATAAACTAGAGACTAATCCAAAGAAAGCCAAAAGAGTAGGGATAAATCTACATCTTTAATCTATAACTTAAAATAAGCAAAAAAAAAAAAAAAGTTAAAATGGAAAAGTATGTTTCTAGTGAATGTTAATCAAATATTAATATTTATATGAAAGTGACAGTCGCATACCAGACCTATATCAGATTTTAATAAATGTAAATTGAATCTAAATCAGAAGTTCATCACGCATATGCAATTGAACAAGGATTCTCTACATCAACATGCCAGAGATAGATCTTGAAGCCAGATTAGACTTCAAAATAAGTAAACACAACACTTGTTCTATAGCATTGAAATGTGCAATTGCTTGTATAACAAGTAGGATTTCTGCCATGTAGAGTCTGTCTATAGAGTGCAATTATGATACTTTCGTACAATTGGGGGTCAGATCTGCTGATAGAACTCTTGGCTGCTCCAACTGGCTGACCATGATTATGATATTAAATCCTTAAAATACAAACAGAACCCTGGCATTAGACCCTCCACTAGGTTGTGTGCATATCCAGTGGGAAAATGCATGCCCCATGACTATCTTCTACTTCTTCGAAATTCCAAGATTTGGGACATGCAGAATTTTGGTCCCTCTCTGTTGATGCCTGGGGGTTGCTATCTTAGAATACATAAATTGACTTTAGATTTTGCTAAATGAACTGGGTTCAGATTAAGTTTTCACTAGTAATTCTACATCGTAAACGGGGTTGAAATGGAGAACAGGGATATGACCCAGAGAAAGTCAAAATTATTTAAATTGGGATGGGGGTGGGAATTGCTGCTAAGACAAAAGAAGTTCTGCATGGGATGGTAGATATTTAATATATATTTAATAGAAATGTTCCATTGCATGGAAGATCGTTGGTTGATTTTAAGCAGCCTTTTTATTTTCCTTCAAGAATGTACATGGTATTGACTTTCATAAGACTATGCAAAAAATCTTTATTGAAAAGGCCAGCAAAAATGCAGTTAGAAAATTTTTTTTTTCCCTTTGGAGATTTTTAGGAGAAGAAAAGAACTACTTTTCCTTTAATATCTATTGATTATGTAGTAAACTTTACCAGATAGGGACATGTCTGTATCTATCTATATCTGTATATATTAAATATTTCTATAGATATAGATAAGATTAAGCTTCAAAATAACCTCTGGAAAATGATTGATTCCATTTTATAATAGAGGAAACTGAGAATCAGAGATTTAGCTCTTAGCACTTTGCCTAAAGACATACCACCAGACAATGAAGAACTAGGACTCCAGTGTCCATCTCTGATGCCAGTTCTTCTGCCTTTTCCTCTGCCCTATTCTGCAGGTCTGTCTGAACTGATGACACAGAATCCTCATTTCCCCAGTAAGAGGGAATGAGGGGCTACCCCAAGCTTTCCCAAACTCACACATAAGAATCTTCTAGAACAGGTGGCCCCAAACATTTTCTACAAAGAGTCACTGAGTAACCATGTGATCTTTTGCAGGCCATGTTGTTTCTGTGGCAACTCTACTTCCTTGTTACATGAAAGCAGTCACACCCAATTGTAAATGAGTGAGTACAGCTGTGTGCTCATAAGACTTTGCTTGTAGACACTGAGATGTGAATGTCAGATAATTCTCATGCACCATGAAATATTCTTCTTTTGAGTTTTTCCTGTGCAAAGCATTCTTAGTTCATGGGCCATACAGAAAAAGAAAAAAGGCTGTGGGTCAGATTTGGTGCCTGAACCATAATTTACCCACCCCTGCTTTAGTGGAATCCTCCAGAAAGGCATGGGCCTATGCCCGTTATGTGAACCAGAGGCTTACCTGGTAAGACAGCTGAGTGAAATCCGCACTAGAGCCTATTGGAGAGCAAATCATTTTAATGAATAGTCTCCCTTTGTTTGCAGTCAGGCATGTTCTTTGGATTAAGTTTAGCAATGAGACATTAAACACACCAAGCATTGGTTCATTAGCTTCACATCTTGGCATCAAGGATTTCACAGTCTAAAAATGGCCTCAGGCTAGAAAGAATTCAGTCTTTAATCCTAAATTCTTCTGAAAAATTAAAATGTCTAGCTAAATAAATATGACTGAGACATCACATCTCAAAGATAAATGTTTCTGGAGACAATAAGAAATTCATAACAATGAAGGTTTGACAAGTATGGACATATCTTGAGCTTCTGGGGATTTAAAAGGAGGTAGACGATTTTTCTTAAAAGGTCTGAGGATTAGGGAAAGACACATCATCAGAATTGAACTTCTCGGTGGTTTTGAGCCCTCTCAGTTCTAATTCCAACAAAACTTGAGGCTAATGATGCAACCCCTGTGGGAGTTACAGCAGGAAAAGAGTCATTAACATTTTAGGTTTACTAGTTTGTTCATATTACAAAAGCTTTGTCATGCAATGATTGCAAAAATCCCTAACTCCTATTTAAACCCCCACGCACCAAGTAAAAGCATCTCCCAAGGACAATTTGAGATTGACTGCTTCCCCTAAAATCATAGTCGTTGGTCCAAACCAAAGTTTTTATTCAACAACTATAAACAATAGCATGCCCTGAAATGAGGAGTGGGGAGTACCCACTGCTTCGGTGTTTCTCTGTTACGAGGCACCAGGACACTACTGGCCTTAAATATTCGTGTGATCCATCCCTTAAACACTGTTGAACATCTATTCTGCTGGTATCAACATATATACAGAAAACACATTTTATTACTAATACATGAAAAGCTAAATTTCTTGCATTCAGTGGATGTTTAATTCATTGTCTAAATGAATGATTCAATTGAATGAGTGAATAAGTGACTTCCCAATGAAAAGAATTTGGTTGACCAAGTTGGGTGTTTGGCAAAGGGATACCCATCAACATCGTCATGATTCTCTTCTGAAGAATTCCTATTCTAAAAAAGTTTCTAATAATTCTTGAGAACTTTCCTTGTGCCAGAAGCTCATTTTCCCTGAGAGAAGTGCTGATATGAATCTGGTTTTACAGATAGGTGATTGAGATTTAGAAGGTAAGCAAATTGGCCTAGATTATACAGTAACAATCAAATGAAAGGCTAAACCCATTTCCGTTTGACTGTTGATTCTATGGTCTAATTTACCTTACTCATTGCAGCATCTTAGTTCACAAGCTTGTTACTTTTCATTAGAGAGCTGATCTTGGTATATTGATTCTTCACAAAGCCCTTTCATTCATATTCTCCTTCAGGGCATTTCTAGAGAATGCAGATGATTATCAGAGATAAGATAGAATCCAAAATCCAGGAGAATAAAAGCAATTGACCAGGCTCAGGTAATGCAATCTCTAGAACACCTCCCTTCACTTCTACTTTTTGGAAAAAGTGTCTCCAGTATTAATGATAACTGGATTCTACTTGCTAATTTCCAGTGTGCCCTGTCCTTACAACATTTTTTTAATCATAACTTTAAAGTCGTTCCTGTGGTTGTCATAATGACAGTGGTAGAGAGTAAGATGAAGGAATAATGATTCATTATGCATTTGGACAACAACTTGCCAAGACTAATATCAAAGATACAACTTGCGGATTAGTCAACCATGTGATACATTGTGAAAGCAAAAAGTTTTTTTTATGTGGAGGGCAGAGTGTGTAGGAGAAGGTTGTAAATGTCTCTTGTGTCCTTAGCATTTTTTCCAGTCATAAGCTCCTTCTTCCACAGAGAATGATTTGATTAGCAGGATGGGATCAGCAGAGCCAAACACAGATATGCAGACACCCAGGCATATACAGGGTTAGCCAAACACAGCATTCAGTAGAGTTTTAATAAAAAATATAAATATCATTCCCTGCCCAATATATGTGCCCTGAAAAAAATTTTTTGAAGTGTCTGTTATATAGATCCTATGTGATTGTGTTTGTACATTCTATGAGTATGTTAGAGAAAAGACAATCTTCCTCAAGAAAACTGGTAATCATTCGATCAGGTGCTGGGCATTGATTAGATAAAGCAGTGGGTAATCCATGGACCTGTTCAGTTTTTTAAAGAATACAATGCTGTTGTTTTTAAATCTAAGTTTAATACTACTTTTAAAATATAAATCTTTATTTCAGGGTTCAAAGAACTTCTCTGCAATGATCATGTCTATGTAGAAAATGTCAGCTCAGGCTGGTCCCTATATAAAGTGTATGCAATCCCGTTCAGCAATCTGCCCAGTCTGGTAAAGAAAGCTACCTTATATGCCAGGATCCAGAAGAATTTCAGTTTGCATCCTCTGATACTAAAGAGTTCAGGATTTTCATGAAATTATGTTCAGTGTGGGAGAAAAGAGAAATCTTCAAAATTTTAGAATAACTTGAGGACATTTTATATCATGAAAGGATTCTCCCCATCTCTACTTTTGCCATATCAACACCCTTCTGTGAAAGATCCACTTGCATAAAATGCATCATATTTTTCAGGTTGATGGGAAAAGATTGAGAATCTTCAGAGAGTGGAATCAGCCAAGAAAGGGGCAACCTTGGATATTGGTTCTCTATACAGAATATTGACTTCCAAGACAACAGAACATAGTTCAGTTTGTACTATCCAAGTACACCAGGAAAGATGAGCTTAGATAACTAATGATCACCTTCAGGACCAATTATAGCCCTGGGAAAGTAACATCTGTTTAATGAAGAGAGAGTCAGAGAAATTGTTAGAAAGCATTTCTAATTCCAGCCTTACTTTCCTCTATAGAGTCTATATATTCCAAAATGTGCAACACATCCAAAGCTGCTTGCCTTGAAGAGAAGGAAGAGTTTCCATGATTTATGAAATGCCTAACTAGGAAACAACGAAGAAGATTCTGAGGGCCATTTAAAAGAAATACATCATAGTTTTCAGCTACTTTCAGTCCTAAATATCTGTGAGCCATTGGCGCTGGGTTGCCATCTGTTTCTCATCAAGTCCTCTTACTAACCACAGCATCTAGGCAGGTAACTTCATATCTTAGAGCTCTTCTTTTTATAAAATAAGCCTAATAAAACCTGACTGCAATGCACAGACATACACACTCACACAGAGTGGTCTATTTTGTAGCCATTCTTTCCTCATCATCAGCCTTAAGACATTTCCATCTTCCAAATCTCAAGGTGACACAAGGCACAGGCTGAAGCTAGAATAATTTTGCCCAAGAAACTATTAGTAAAATCCTCCCTTTTTGAGCTTCTCAGTTAGTAGAATGTAGAAAATCATGAGCCGATTGTGGGATCTTTGCCACTATGTGATAAAAGTTATCTGAGAATGATATCAGCATTAACCAAATAGATCAGAGGGAAACCTTCACAAATTCTATTGTTTGAGCTTCTGCTTACAACCATGACCAGACTGCCCCAGACTTGAAGTTACATGAGCCAATATATTTTCTTAGTTTTAAAAGCTATTCCATTTTGAGTTTGTCATTTGTAACCCAAAGAGTGCTAGTAATAAGATCATAACTAAGAAGTGACTATACAATTGAATTAAGCCATGTAGATGAAAGTTAAATTAAGTAAATTAAGTGCTAGTGTTATTTTCCTCAAATCAGTATTTCAAGACATATCGTCATCTTATCCAAAAGAATGTTCATCTTTTTCCATTAAATTTCATAAATATTACTATTTCTGCTTCAAGTAAGTCAAACATTATTAATAATATGTAATTATTCTCTTTGCTCACCACCACAGTTCAACTCCTATTCACTCTTTAATGTATCACTATTTACAGACAGTGGCAATTCAGCCTAGACACTGTATGAAAATTCACTGTCAATCTTTGCTGCCCACAAGTCACAAATGCCAGAGCAATGGAATTTTTCAGAAGCTTTTGATTTGCTAAATGCCACATCCCTCTGGATTTCTAGAACAAGAGAGGTTGCATTATCAGAATTCTATAATATATTAAAACAATAGAATGGACAAGATCAGGAAGAAAAGCATGGGATATAATATTTAAAAATATTAAAACAGTTATTTCAGAAATAATTCAAAGTGCATAAAGCTAGAGATTTTATAGAAACTAAGGGATAAGAATTTCAAAAGTTACAAAAAACATACAGAGATGAAAATCGGAAGACATGCTTTGGATTTGTGACGTATGTTAGAGCATTTTCAGTATGGTAGGGAAGGGAACAAGACTAGAATGGAAAAAGAGTAAATGGGAAATAACAAAGTTATAAACTATTCTTTTTATGGTCTGGAGATGAGGGTAAAAAAACAAAGAAATTTTTTATACTGAGAAGACTGAGTCCAAAAGAAACATTTTTTTCAATAAGTGAAGTGAATGAAATAGGTCTACATTCATATATTAGTCTAATTTCTTACACATAATGCAATTAATCTAAAAACTGGAATGTCAAAATAGTCTCTGGACTGACCTGATAATTCATGAGTTAATAGATTATTGTCCATAAAGAGAGACAATACCTTCTAATTCTTTGAATTTTCCCACGTTACCTAGCTTTTTGCATAGGACTAAGATACTACAGGATTGAAATGGCCGTGTAAATAAAACAAACATTGAAAGTACTAAGTTTCTAATTTAATAAAACACCATGAGATAATTTATGTCTCTTTGTAAGTAATGTAGATCATTGAACAAATAAACTGGAACCTCAAATCTTCTAGTAAAAAAATGATCCAGAAAGAGCAATCAATTATATAAAATGACATCATATTTGTTTTGGTTTTAACAATTTAAGAAAAAAATAGAAGGCAAAGGAAAATTTTATATTAAAAGAAGACGACTGAAGTCTGGGGGAATGTTCATGCTCTTAATGGCCCTGCTAGAGACTAATATTAGCCAAAGGTAAAGAAAGATTTCTCCATTTCATTTCCATTTTTCAAATCTTTTAGCATCTATTTGTAATACAGAAATTTAGCTGCAAGTGAGTCTAGGGAATATTTCGGCTTTTGACCATCTCTAACAGAATAAGGGGTAGAAGAGAGGCTGAGTGAGCCAATCGAAAGAAACCAGCATGGCGTATGTACAGTGTTGGTATTCTCTCCAGATTCTCTTCAATCCCTTGTCCTGGTTCTAACCACCTATCACGCCACTTCTGTGCATTTTCCTGCTAAGGCAGAATCTTAACTTTCTTTAGAGAGTTATTTTTGAGCTACCTGCCCAACATCAAGGGCTTGTACACTGAGTGCTTGGAATGAGAGCTAAGGCAATGGGGCTGAGACTTAGCTTGAAATGCCATTCTTTCCTGGATTCTCCCCACTTTTTTACCCTGTTTCCCTTACTCCTTTATCAGTCTCCCTGGGGGCACTTTCTTCATCAATACAAGACACAAGTACACTTGCCTTAGGCTCTGCTTCCAAGAATCAGTCTAAGGTAGTGTGGCCCCTAGCTTTGGGGTGAGTCCAACAACCTCTGAAGAACTAAATCCTGTCAACAACCATGTATGTGAGCTTGGAAATGGATGGTTCCACACTCAGGTCTTTAATGATTGTGCCCATAGTTAGTCTTAGATGGCACTCTGTGAGAAATCCTAAAACCAGTGACCAGCTGCGTCCAGATCCCCTGGCACACAGGAACAATAACTTGATAAATTTGCATTCTTTTAAGCTGCTAAGTTTTTTATGAAGCAATAGATAATGCAGGTCTTTTACTTCAGTGGAGTGCAGGGTCTTATCTTTCATCTAACCTAGATCTCGTTACCTCCTAATAAGGACAGGGTAATCACAGACAAAATGGTAACAATAATTGGAAACAATAAATTATTGCAAAGCTAATCTGAAATCCTATTGATTTTAGCTGGAAGCTCTGTGGTTAAGTTTAGAGGCCCTGACTTTCATTGTTGTCTCCCAACTGGATGAATGGGATTTTGCCTTCAATTCATTTTTAAATATCTTCCAGCTATTCTCTACCTAGAGTTACTACCAAATTATTATAATATAGTTGTAATACCATAAGTCTTAATAGTACTACTCTTCACCTGACAAATATACAGAATTTCAGATATTAATAAACCATTCCTCAGGATAACATAGAACATGTGAAAAGGTTTTCCAGTGAGAAGTTCTGTACTCTTCAAAAAAACACATCTTCCCACCACTGTTTCTCTCCTTCCCACTGTGAGGCCTGGAATGATACATCTATTTCTTTTGCCGCTGACCCATTTCCACCCTCCCCAACCCACACTGGCCCCCAGCACACACATACACACATACCCCTGAGATTTTCAGCATGGGCAAATAATCATTAGGAACAACAGTGAATCAGCCAAATTGACATTGCCTGTGACTAAAACCAGATGTAAATTGTTCTCCTGCCCAAAATGAAAGTTACAACCCTTGCCCTTTGCCAAAGGTTCTGTGACCTTCTATGCCATCTTAATCTCTAAGCAAGGTCCAGGCAAATATATCATTTCCCAGACCCTGACACATTGCCTGGAAGAGAGCTGGGTCAAGTTTCATTACATCAAACAAATTAGTGTGTGAAATGAAGAATAAAGCGTAAGTTGAAGCTTCAAAAACACAGGTTAAATGTTCACCAGCCCAGACCACCAAAATGAGATGTGAAGGAGATGACAAGCGGTGACAGGGTCAGTGCCACGCGGGAAGGAGGGAAGGAACTGCCCTGAATCCCGACCAGGACTGGAAATGGAGTGGCTGACTTTCCTTTCTCCAGCTCAGGACCGGCTCTCTCTGAGAAGCTCACAGCCCTTCCCAACAACCTGGGCCTTAATTCAATTCTTCATTAAAATAAGGGCAAAATAACTCAATTTTTACTTAACTGTAATTTTCTAATGCGAAATATTATAGATGATGAATATTATGATTCCATGGCTTACCATACTTAGTACTTTAGCTGTCTGACCAAATCCTCTGCGCCTTCGAACAGCATTGAACGGACTGTGTCTTCAACGTCATTTGATGAAGGAAATCAGCAGATAGAAATAGCCTGGTTGGACAGCATGAGAGCGATGTTTGAATCATGACATCTGTCTTGGTCACTTACTAGCTATGTAATACTGACAGGTCCCTTAAGCTTTCTGTCTTTCTAAAGTTAAAGATGAGTATTAGTCCTGCGTATGTAAGGATGTTATGTAAAGATCTGTAGACTTTAAAGTGAAAACACAAATGTGATGTATCTTATAATTACTGACCCTAGCTCACAGCAAGCTATGTGGCGGTGCGAAAAATGTTCTCTGAACTATTGCGCTGAACTTCTTTCTTTTCAAAGTATGGTCTTTGAAACAGCAGCATCAGCATCCCCAAGAAGCTCTTAAAATTTTGAATCTCAGTCCCCAGCCTGGAGCTACTGACTTGAAATGTGCATTTAACAGGACCTCCAGGTTACTCCTAGGTACCCAGTGCTGTGAATTACAGCCCTTGCCTCAGAGTTTATCGTTCTTTCCAGGCAGATTTCCACGATTCATCCAAACTGTATAAACCAGTGGGTTCCTTCCTGAATCTTCTACCACCTTCCCCCATGCCCAGTGGAAACAGACTCAAAGCAGATAACAATTCACTTAAGGGATGTGAATGGAGTTGACAATATCTAAGCTAATTAATTTTTTTAATAGCTATTGCTTTAGGTCATAAACCTAATACATGTGGGAAATATTTTTCAATAGAGAAAATATTTTAAACAAGCCCTTGTATTTCCAATCTAACTAGTTAACACCTAGAAGTATCTTCATTGTTTTTCTTTCATACACATACATTATATATGTGTATATGTATATATAATATGTGAACATGCATTGTGCATATATATGTATACACGTTATATAATGTATGTACTTATATTGTATATATGTACATATACATACACACTTTATATAGAGAAACATAATTCTTAAAATAGAACTGAGTTTATACTATTTATACTACTTTATAAATGTTTCAGTTAATGCCTAACTGACATTTCCACCTATCGAATATTCGAAATACGACTTTTTGGTGCATGATACTACATCATAAGATTTTATCAGGTACATATTTTTAAATGTATGTATTTTCCACCACACTAAAATATTATTTAAGTATTGTCATATTCTCCTCAAATTTAGTACAGTGTCTAGCACACAGTAAGTGCCCTCAATAACATTCTTTGCAGTAAGTGCAGAATGTCTTTAAATGTATAAATGTTTCATGAAAATTTCCCTAGAAAGTCACGTTAGCACAGATCTTCAGCCTATATCTAATGAGTGATTTCAACATAACTCATGAAGGGACTCTTGTTGTACTGATGTAGGTTTCATGTTTCAGGAAGATTTGGAGAGTCCTGTGGTAATTCCCAGTGAATTTCTGATTTGGCATAAATGTAATGCAAAGAAATGTTCCCAGGCAGTATCAGACATGGCATGGCATCATTGTAATTGGGAGGTTTATGGGACTAGTTCATCAGATGAGTCTGATAATTGCTCTGTCCTGATTTCAAAGAAGTATCATGCCCCTAACAGTGTTCTACATTACATTATCTCAGAAAAGCTCATTTCTCCATGCCAACTAGTGTCGAAAACCTTTTGCACATTGTAGTAAACTTCAGTGCAAAGAATAAAATGAAATGAGACTCAGAAGCTGAGTTTTGATTACTGTGCTGCTGTGTAGGCAAAGGTATCTCAAACTCAGCATGATCAACAGAATTCTCTGTTGTGGGGTCTGTCATGGGCACTCTTTAATGTTTAATAGTAGCCCTGGGCTTGACCCATTAGATAGAAGATGCCCCTCCCCTCAAGACAGAGAAAACCCAAAATGTTTCCAGACTTTATGAAATGTCCTGTGGATTGGGGTGGGCAAAACCACCCATTGGTTTAGAACAACTGATTGATTCATAAGCAACAATCTAACTATAATAAAAAATAATTTAAAAAATCAGAAAATAGCATTTTTTATTTGCAAGGGTAGAGAAATCTTATGCATTGTGACTGGGAATATAAAATGGTGCAGCTGTTTTGGAAAACTGTAATTTTCTCAAAAAGTTAAATGTAGGATTATTATATTACCCAGTAATTCTATTTCTGTATATACATTCAAAGTAATTGAAAGTAGGGAATCAAGCATATCTGCACATCAAACATCATAGCAAAGTTTAGAAACAACTCACATGTCTATCGACAGATGAATAAATACAAAATGTGATATATATTCTATTATATAAAAATTCTTTATGTAATTATATATGTATTACATATTATAAAATTCTATTAGATAATGGACAGAGTACCAAAATTTTGTGCCTAGTGAATTAAGTCAGAAGGAAGATAGCTTTTTATATTCAGTACCTAGAATATGCAAATTCATCAAAACAGAAAGTTGAGTAGAAGTTACCAGGGACTAGGGAGTGGGGAGAGGAAAAAGGTGTTGGCTAATGGGTTCAGAGTTTACATTTGGGATGATGAAAAGGTGGGAGGTCTAGTAGTAGTGATGGGTACAAAATGTTGTGAATAGTTAATGCCACTGATTTATATACTTACAGGTGGTTAAAATGGCAAACATTATGTTATACATATTTTACCACACACACACAAAAAGAACACATTTAAAGAGCTACTGATCCAGTAATCATGTATATTTATGGGAATTAGAAAATCAATCAGAAGTATAAATTTCTGTTCATTGTTAAAATGCAGAGCTTTTTGAGATGGCTTATCTACTCACTCATTTATACATTTTGAATTTGATAGAAGACAGGTGTAGGGAATCCCCAGCCTAAAAAGTTAGAAGACCTGGGTTCAGTTCTAATTCATTCTATGAATTTAGGCTTGCATTTTCCCTCTTTTATGCTATTTCTTCATCTGTAAATTCTAAGATTTATACTAAAGGATAATTTCCAGTTTCCATATCCTGTAGCTTTGAGAGCAAAAGTGGGAAAATCATTATGAGAGAATTTTTTTATTTTATTTTTTGTTACTATTGAAGGGATATTGCATTTGATAATGACTTGTTTTGTATATGTAGTGGTATTTTTACATTTACATAGCATAGTAGATTTACTAATATTACCTGCCTTCTTTGCTCCCTTCATTTACAGTTAATTCCCCTCATCCCATTTTCCCCACCCCTCCCCCATCACTTTGGTAACCCCTGATTTGCCTTTTTGTCTCTCACCTCTAAGAGTTCATAGTTGTTTGGAGTAGTATTCTCTCTCTCTCTCTCTTTCTCTCTCTCTCTCTCTCTCTCTCTCTCTCTCTCTCTCTCTCTCTCTCTCTCTCTCTCTCTCTCTCTCTCTCTCTCTCTCTCTCTCCTCTCTCTTCCCCCTCCCATTTTTAGTGTCATTTAATTTATGACATTTATTTGTTTTCTATTTACCCACCATATGAGTGTTATCACACGTTGTCTGTCCTCCTTCTAGCTTATCTCACTAAGCATAATTCTCTCCAAGTCCATTCATATTGTTGTAAATGGCAGTATATCTCCCTTTTGATGGCTGCATAGTATTCCATAGTGTATATGTACAACATCTTCTTTATCCCCTCCTTTGTTGATGGGTATTAAGGTAGTTTCCAACTCTTAATTACTGTGAATTGTGCTGCAATGAACATGGGGGTGCATATATCTCTTTGGATAAGTGTTTTTGTGTCATTGAGATAAATGTCCAGTAGAGGAATAACTGGATCACATGGAATTCCCATTCTCAATTCTTTGAGGACTCTCCATACTGCTTTCCAAAATGGATGCACCACTTGACATTCCCACCAACAGTGAATTAGAGTTTCCTTTCTCCACATCTCCTCCAGCACTTACAATTTCCTTTTTTTTTTTTTTTTTTTGGAAAATAGCCATTTGTACTGGTATGAGATGATATCTCATCATTGTTTTCATTAGCGTTTCCCTGATGACGAGATATAGAGCATCTTTTCATGAACCTGTTGGCCATTTGTACTTCTTCCTTGGAGAGGTGTCTATTTTAAGGTCATCAGTCCATTTTTTTATTGGATTGCTTGTATTTATGTTGTATGATTTTTTAGTTCTTTGTGTATCTTAGATATTAACCCCTTATCTGAGGTGTGAAAGGCAAATATCGTTTCCCATTCAGTTGGATGCCTTTTGTTTTTATGCAAGTTTCTTTTGTGGAGTAGAAACTTTTCAGTTTCATGTAATTCCACTTGCTTATTTTGGATTTTATTTGCATTGCAATGGGAGTTGAGTTTCCAAAGATATCTCTTAGTTCTGTGTCTAACAATGTTTTGCACCCATTCTCTTCTATGTATTTGTGTTTGACAGTTGCTGGTCTTATGTCTAGGTCTTTAATTCATTTTGAGTTAATTTTTGTGTATGGTGTTAGGTAATGGTCTAGTTACAACCTTTTGCATGTGATTGACCAGTTCTCCCAGCACCATTCATTAAAGAGGCTGTTCTTGCCCCATTGTAAGTTTTTGGCTCCTTTGTCAAAAATTAGGTGTCCATATATATGTGGGTTTATTCCTGGACTTTTGATTCTGTTCCATGGATCTCTTTCTGTTTTTATACCAGTACCATGCTGTTTTAATTATTATTGCTTTGTAGTAGAGTAGGGAACATTACTCCTCCATTGCTGGTATTTTTTCTTGAGGATTGTTTTTGCTATCCTGGGTTGTTTGTTTTTCCAGATAAATTTCATTATTTTGTGTTCTATGTCTGTGAAGAATGTCTTTGGAATTTGGATAGGGATAGCATTGACTGTATATATATCCTTAGGCAGTATGGTCATTTTGATTATGTTGATTCTTCCAATCCAGGAGTATGGAATATCTTTCCATTTCTTTGTGTCATCTTCTATTTCTTTCAGCAATGTCCTATAGTTCTCATAGTACAGGTCCTTCACCACTTTGATTATGTTTATTCCAAGGTATTTCTTTTTTTTTTTTTTTTTTGATGCAATTGTAAATGGTATTGTTTTCTTTAGACTACCTTATCTGATATGGTATAGCTGTTCCTGATCTTTTGGATTCGGCATTAGCTTAGAGTACCGTTTTCCATTCATCCACTTTAAGCTGTTGTTTGTCTCTCAACCTAAGATGAGTTTCTTGTAGACAACATAGACTTGGGTTTTGGTTCTTAATTAATTTAGTAATTATATGTCTTTTAATTGGTGAGTTCAATCCATTTATAGTAATTATTGACACAAGAAATTGCTACTGCCATTTTGATTTTTGTTTTCTGGTTATGTTGATATCTTTGTTATATTTTTGTGAAGATTTTGCTCTTTAGTCATAAGGCCTCTTTTTTAACATTTCTTGTAATGGAGGTCTTGTGGTTGAAAACTTTCTTAGCTTTTGTTTGTTGGGAAAAACCTTAATTTCTCCCTCAAATTTGAAAGAGAGTTTCACAGAATACAGTATTCTTGGCTGACATTTTTTGTCTTCAAATATTTTGAAGACATCATTCTAGCCTATGGAAATCTGCTGAGAAGTCTGAGGTTATTCCTATAGGAGCACCTTTACATGTTATCTACTTTTTTCCCTAGATATCTTTAGAATTCTTTGTCTTGGATTTTTGATAGTTTCATAATTATGTGTCTTGGTGTAGTTTTTTTAGAATTTATGTAATTGGGTGTTCTGTTTGCTTCACTGACCTATATTTTAGCTACTTGTTCTAGATTTGGGAAGTTTTCAGCCATTATTGCTTTGAAGATGTTCTCTGTTCTCTCTTTTTCTCTTTGACTTCTGGGATACCCAGCATTCTAATGTTGCCTTTTCTGGTGTTGTCATATAGTTCTCTGAGTGTTTCTTCATTTTTATTTTTTGCATTTAATTTCTCTCTCTTCTTCTTGTCTCCTTTCTGCATAAATATCCTCTATGTCACTAATCCTTTCCTCCATTTGGGTTATTCTGGTTCTGTAGCTTTCTACATATTCTTAGCTTCATGAATTATCTCCTTTAAATCCTGTGTTCCTGTTAGTTTTTTCTGTAGAGCTTCAATCTCTACCTGTTTGTGCTTAATTACTTGTTTAAGCTCTTTGTTTTATCTGAATTTTCTTTTGAATCTCTGAATATTTTTATGATTGCAGACTTGAATTCTTTATCTGTTAGAAAAAAATATTCTTCCATACCTTCAAAGCTAATTTCTGATGAGCTGTCATTTTGTTGTGACTCCATTTCCTGAAGTTTCAGGGTGTGTTGTGATTTTTTTTTTAACCCATGATTTGGGATCTTGTTGATCTGTTTGTTTGTTTGTTTTAATTTCTACCAGGCGGTGCTCTATTTTTGTTTTATTTTGTATTTTTGAAACTTACAGGCTTCCATAGTGTGTCTTGCTGTGTCAGGGAGTGATGATGGCTATAGGGTTGGAATGGGCACAGGGTTATGGTAGAGTGGTCATCTGTGAGCATGTAGTTTTGCCACCTGATGTTAGGTGGAGAGGTAGGCTTGTTTTGTTGGTAGAACCTTGCTGACTGGGGTTATGTGACTTGAGTCTGTTATCTGTGCTTATGTACTTTGTATTCACCAAACCATCAAGATCAAGCCCTTTCCATGAGCTGTTCTTCCAAGGACTTAGCAACTGGATCCCAATTCTTAGGGGGCCCAAGCCTCCAGGTGTGTAGTGGAAGATGTGCAGCACCTGTATGCTCCTGTTCTTTCTATCTCCAATTACCTCCTTCTGGGCTTTTTCTAGCCAAGAGTTGTTGGTAGTGTTCACTGTGGCCCTTCCTCTGTGTAGTTTGACTCAAGCTTGCATCTCCCTGCTCTGAATTCACACCATTAGAGATTAGGGAGACTGTGCCCTTTCAGCAGGAGAAGGGTGCAGCAGCAAGGTGATTGCTGCAGCTTCCAACCCCTGGCACATGAAGACAGAGATCATGTACTATCATCACTGCCAGGCCCCCATTTCCATTCCCCTTTGTTAGCAGAGAGTTGTCCACAGCATTGCTTGGTTTGGCTCAGGCTTGCGGCTCCCTGCTCTGACTGAGTTCGCACCGCTAGAGATCATTGGGGCTGCCCTTGCAGTCTTCACCAGGAGAAGAGGGACTCAACAATGGGATCCTACTATCTCAAACCCCAGGTGGGTGCTGGAGGTCACCGTGACTTTTTTGCACTCTTTAAAATGTCTGCATGGCCCGCATGGCTCCAGCTGGGCTCTGATAGAGGAAGGCAGATCGTGTTTGCACCATGGAACTCTCCTTTCTGTGGACTCCCCTTTGCTGCTGTATTCTCCAATAAATTCCTGCACCTCTCACCCACCTGTAGAGCCGCTTGTTAGTCTTCTTCTGTTCTCCAAGTTATTCTGGGCAAAGCTGAAGCAGGAAAATCTCTTTTTCTGTTTGGCTTCAAATAACAGGTTTGTTTTTTTTTCCCCTGTGTAATGTCTCAGTGCCAGCTCCCCATAGACACCATCTTTGAATCTTTATGAGAGAATGTATAATAAACCCTAGTAAGTAGCACAACCTTAAGATACAATTTTTAAAGCATTTCTTTATGCAGAATTGTCAGAAAATACTTAGGCATCATACTGAATTTTACAAAGCATTGTGATCTGAAAACTACAATCTTCAAACATTTTTTTCCCTGATAGTGATCAAAATCTGAAGTCTCCAGCTTTTTCTTCAGGTAGGGGAAGGTTTAAATAGGTTTCCCAGCTTAAGGTAAAAGATTATTTTAAAGAACATCCCTGTATTCTCTTCCCTTCTCCATCTCCTGCTGTATAACCTATTTCATTACCTTTATTACACATTCTTTCTCACTCAAAAAAAGTCTCAAACTCTAAAGGCTACATAAGAATATCTTTAGAAATATATTTGGTTAGGGGATGATTAGCTATAGTACTCACAAACAATAAAGTTGGTAACGATTGCAAAATAAGCTAACATTTTGAGCACTTCATAGTGTTCCAGTCACTGTTTCATTCTGTGTAATGTCCTATCTAACACTCAGTGTCATGACAGGAAATTCTACTACAGTCTCCATTTTGCACCTGAAGTTGCTCTCATAGTTACTAAGTGATGGAGCTAGGATTTGAAAAGTTAATCTTCTGAATCAGAGTCTGATTTATTCTTAACCATTTCTAATGCTTGTTCTTTCTCAGGTCCATGACTGTCCACCAAGCATGGAGTCAAGTTCAAGATCATAAATAGAAAGTAGAATGTGACCCACCCTCCCATTCCCTGGTGTCATTAGGGAATGGAAAAGAAATGGCTTCCTTGAAACTTTTCAAGTGAATAAATTAGTAAAGTAATAAACAATGGGTGACAAATATACAGGAAATATCATTCTCAGCATGAAAAAACCTGTATTAGAAAGAACCACAACCAGGCTTCTTTCCCTGACAGAACATATTAAAAAGAAAAGCAACATAGAAGTATTAAAGGTAATTTCAAAGAGAAATAAACTATTTTTAGAGCCTTGGAAAAGGGATAGAATCAAATGTATGTAAAACTCTTGTTTGATTTTTTTTTTCTGCTGACCTATAAAAACCACTGATGAAAGAAAGAAAGAAAACCACACCTTTATCAGGTCTCAAGTCTCCCTTCCCCTAACTGGCACACAATCCTGTTAATTACTCAAGTCCTTCACTTCCTGGGTCAATGCAGACAACAGAGAGTATGGTCACTGGTATCTATCAGCCCCTCCTCTTGGCCACAAGGTAGCTTTCAGACTTTCTCTTCCCTAATGTACCCTTGAATGCTTCTACAATGGTAACTTCTCACATCTGGGCAGATCTTCTCTCCTTACCTCTCTCATTAGTACTCCATCAAATCCCTCTCATAATGGCTTGTGTCTGTCAGGAGAATACCTTTTATAATGAGTCAGAAAGACCTGATGACTTACATCTCTTGGCAATACATTTTGGAAGCCAAGTTGCCTGAGGACTTGTCAGGTTAAGTATTTAACCTGCCTGTCTCTGAATCCAAGAGGGAGGTGAATATCCTCATGAGGGTGACTGCATGTTGAATTGAGATTGGATTAATTTCCATGCCCTTATCCCCTGTCTAGTGAGGTTAATAAAAAAAAAAAAAATTAGACACAGAAAATTACATTGAATCATCAGGATGCTTACAGCTTTGAAAGACTTGTTTTCGTTTTTTTAACATGACTCTAAAAGATTGTGGTTTCCTCATTGAAAGAGGTTAGAAACATAGATACCTTTGAAGCTGGAGACATAAAACTCTTTTATATTGAACACAATGCAAATCAACCACCAAAAGACAACAAAATGCAACACTTTAAACTCCTCACCCAATTTAGCTCTTTACTGATTAATCTCTTGAAAAGGAGTATTGTCCACATATAAGCAAATACTTGTCCTTAATTTGCTACTATTCATTTTTCGCCTGTTTTCAGGGAAAAGGACAAGGACCACATTCAAGAGGGCAGAACTCCTTTCTGATTATATTCCAGATTTAGGTATTTTCTTTTAAAGTTACTATCCCACTGGCCAAGTAAACCAGATTCCATGACCCTGATAATTTCAAAATAGTTAAGATGAGAACCTTAATTAGCCAAGATCAATAGAAATTTCTGTGCTGCACAGGAAACAGCTTATGAACAGGATGCATATGACAATCATCCCTTAAGCTGCCCCGTGATTCCGACAGTGAAATATGGGGCTAAGGAATCTCATCTGTTTCACAATGATCTTTTGAAATTCAGACCAAGATTCAATTTCAATATCCAAGAATGAATATAATACTGTGAACAAAAGAGACAATAAGGCAGGAATTAAAATTCCCATTTTATTGATAAAAAGTTAGTCTTTGACTCCAAACCCTTTTCACTTAGTATAGAGGAAGTTCTCCTGAGTAATTAGAGAAAGGAGAGGCAGGATTGATTGACAAAACTAATTAATGATTCTCTTTCCTTGCTTTATCTCTGTGAAGTACTGCTAATTGATGGTGAAATCATATAAAACACAATGAACCGGGGAGAAGCAGTGGTCTGAATTAATATAAAAATTCTAGAGTTGACTATAAAAGCATTATCATTTAGAAATCAGAGTGCCATTCTGGTACCAAAACTAGTCAGCAGAAAAAGGCCTCACTTTCCTTACAAGTGTCTGGAAGTATGACTCACAGAAGAATGAAGTCTTATGGTTCATTTCATCTCTGTACAATGATAATGTTCATATTGGCATTGTTGGGACAACTTAAAATAGATAATATGAGTGAAACAGCAAGTCAAACAATTGTTACTATGTAAGGTTCAAAACTGATTAATACTCAAAAATTTGTCATCATTATATACTCCTTCAGTTTCTCAAGAGATTCTCATGTACATTAAAAAATGGACCAATAATACATGAATAATAAGTTTGTTTATTCGACAGTTTTTCATTAAGAGACTAGAATTTCTATTTTTGATGATGTGGACTTTGAGTCACTAGTTTGGTTTCTGAGGTTAATTGCCAGTCATCCACTCAAAAGCTCAGTAATTAGCTATTGAAAGAACTGGAATATTTGCCTTTTTTTCATGTTACCTTATATAGAATATTAAAATTGGGACATTATCTAGGTTATCTGTCAATGCAATCACATGTTTCCTTGTAAGAGAGAGGTAGAGGGAGATTAGACAGATGAAAGAGAACACATTTGATCACAGATTAGGGTGACGAGACCACAAGCCAAGGAATACTGGCAGTGACAAACATTTTAAGTGTCAAGAAAAGGATTCTTCCTCAGAACCTTCTGAGGAAGTATAGCTCTGTTGATCCCTTGATTTCCACCCAATAGTACTTATTTTGGACTTTTAGCTTACAGAACAACATAGAGAATAATTTTCTCTTTTTCTAAGCCTATAAATTTATGATAATTTGTTATAGCAACCATAAAAAACTAATGCACCCTCCATGCCTCAGTTTCCTCACTTGAAAAGTAAGGTTAATAATTAGATCCAATTCATACGGTTGTCGTAAGGAGTCATTGGTTGAGTACATGCAAAGGACTTTCAAATAGCACCTGACGTATTATAATAATCATGTAACTCTTAGGTGTTGTCATTGATGTCATTATTAGTATTGATGTTGTATTATTATATTCCAGGACTCTTTGTCTTTAAATATATTTCTTCATACATCTGAAATTTTGGACCTATAACATGAAATTTTCTGGATTCCAAATCCATGCATTTACTTTTTTATATTTCATGATAGTTATTAATAACACATGAAGGCCTTTTAAGAGAAGTCTACATTCAGATTTTACAGTACCTCTACTCCACATCTGTTTCTGAACCTGATATGCCAGAACTTAGGGCTTCTTGTACAGAAACCTGGCCTTAGGAGGGCAGCTGCTTCTTGGTGACTGAAACATTTCTTATAAAGAAAGAAAACAAGAAGAAACAGACAAATGTCCAAGCAGAAATACATAAATATGACTGGTAATGCTGGGTGATATGCAAAGACCGAAACTCAACATGTGTTATTTCTCCAGTCAACTGTCCCTTTTGTATGGTCCTTTGGTGGTGACAGTGATTTCCATGACCAGTGCCCAAGTCTAATCAGTGTCTCAGCCAGGAAGTTTCATACTGCCAAGAGCTAATTGTCTCTCATGCTACTCTAACAGTAGTGACAATCAGCATCTACTGAGTGAATGACATCACCAGGTACTGAAATCACTGATGAGGCTCCTATGTCTGGTCCCTGGATAGTCAGAGGAGCCAAGAAATACACCACTATGTGACCCCAAATTGTGGACTTTAAATCAAGTTCCCCATTAAAGGTATTTATCTAGTCTTCTCATTTGGAGTCACTTGTCTTCTCTACCTAAAAAGTTGAAATTTATGTGGTAATTATCAGATGTTGTCTGCTAATAATCAGTACAATCTCCACCCTTCCATGTTCTCTATTGGGGTGTGAGAACCTGAAAAACATGTATCCCTGATTTCTTTGCGAGGAGCAGCAGAAGGGTTTAATTCTGACACTGAGGAACACCTTGTGTGAGTTTTGAAAAATGTAAGAAGAAAAAGCGAGCCCTATCTCCCAACAATTCTACCACACATACAATATCACAGACACAACACACAAATGCACATCATTCCTTCTCCATTCCTTAGGAGTAAGGCAGTCACTGACCTGATTCTTTCTGAGGGCCAGGCAGCAAAGTGGAGTACTAACGATTCCCGAATAAGTTCCTTTATTTTACTCTTCCAGGCAACTTTCCTAACACATGCCATTTTTCTGACTGAGATATACTGACCTCTCCAAAGTTATTTTTGATCCACGACTAATTTTTAGATTCCCACTGTTTGAATTTTAAACATTAATATAAACATTTTATTTTCAATGGAATAGAAATCACCATCAGGGAATTTTTTAACACATATGAATACCTGCTTTATTTTGTTTTCTTCCAAGGTTAGAGAACTGCCAATATATCTTGAAAGATATATGAATAAAAGTAAAGAATAAGGACATTTCATATTGAGTGATCAACCTGAATAAAGAAATGGAGAACAAGGACAAACAAAGTAGGAAGCTAAGAGAATTAATGTATGTTCAAACACATCCAATTCAATTCAGTTAGGAGTTCTATGCTTTTGACACATGACTCAATTGAATATGCTAGTATTTAAAAAAAAAAATTGTAAATGTTCTTTGAATACAATAAACCTGAATTCTCCTTTGTACAATGATGCCTACAGCATGGAGGGTTTCCCCAAGACACAAAATTTTTCCTATTAGAAACAGGAAAATCCTAGGTAAATCTGACATACTTGTCACCCTACCCATAGATACAAAACAAACACTCACTGTTGTCTTGCAGATTTGATTTTATTTTAATTATAAGGATAGAAGAAAATTCTTACATTTAGGCAAGTCTTTTCAGTTTTAGTGTTTTTATACATATTAATTTAATTATCACCACAGTTCTTTGGTTAGTCATTCTCAACTTCAACTACATATTAGAATCACTTGGGGAGTTTTACAAAAAGTAATGCATGTCTGGGAATTAACCTGCACAAATTAAATCAACCAAAATAATTTGTGAAAATCTATGCTAAATACAATGTGCAGCTGAGATTATAACCCAACGACTTTCATTTGACTCTTCTGTTTTACAGAAAAGGAGCATGGAATTTTTGAGTGACAGAGGTCACACCATCATTTTGTAACAGTTGGAATGTAATTCCTAATTTTCTACAGTAAAACATAGATACACTGAGATGTATGTATCCCCACGTTTATTTCAGTCCTATTCACAATAGCTAGGAAGTGGAAATGACCTAAGTGCTCAACATCAGAAAATGGATAAAGAAGATATGGTACCTATATACAACGGAATACTACACAGCCCTTAGAAGAGATGAAACGCTGTCATTTGAATCGACATGAATGGCACTAGAGGGGATTATGCTAAGTGAAACAAGTTAAAAGAGGAAAGATAGATACCAGATGACCTCACTCATTGGTGGAATGTGAATAGATTAAAGGAAAAGATGAAACATAACCAACCCTGAAACATTTGCAAGAGAACTGAGGTTACTAAAAGGGAATGGGGTAAATGGTGGTGGAGCCCACTGGACAATGGGGAAGAACTTGATGATTTGGTGGAGGGCATAGTGTGTTGAAATATGTCTTAGAAATGGGGAACCTATACATAGGAAATTATTTTAATGTATAGAATAATTGCTATAATAAAAATAATTTTAAAAAAACAGATGCACTGAAAACTAAAATTGTTTTGATTCAGATAAACAACTAAGAATCAAAATCTCTCCCCTATCAAACTATAGTTTGTTTGAGGGGTAGATTAGAAAGTTAAATAAGGAAAATAAAAATAATGGGACTGATAATAGTGTAAAGCCTTATATTAGCAGAATTTCATCTTTGGAAGAGATTTTATTGGACACATAAATTATATAATTGAAGTAGGAAGTTGAGATTCCTACAACTACTCTTGTGATCAAAGACCATACATCAGGAAAAACATGGAGTGACAGTGATGCTTGTGTTTTACTCTGAGAGGTTAATCATTTTAATTCAAAACTGACTCACTGAAAACTCCTATACAAAACTGGAGTTTTCAGAAGAAGCAGAAGTTGTGAGAGCTTAGAGACAGAGCAAAGATGGATAAAATCATGGGAGAGAATCAAACTGAGAGATGTTGATTGTGGAATCTGATCTTGCTTCCTGTCCCTCCACAAAATCTTCACTAAAATATTTTTTGAGTTTGAGCTATAATAAGAAACAATTGAGAGAATAAGGAGACAGTGAATTCAGGTGCCAGAGATCAGAAAGTCACAAGCTGACTATCATAACTGGTAGGTGGATAATAAACGGATGAGCAAATATTTGCACACCATGTTAATAAATTCTATCTGTGGTTGTTCTGTGTCTTCGTATCAGGAAACTGGATTACTGTCCTACATCTTAGAAAAGGTTGTCTTAATAGTTCCAAGATTTGTAATCTTAAGATTAATAATTGTATAAGAAATTACATTTGTTAAAATACTTATTGCAGAAAATCATATGTTTTCACTTGACTATATAAGTATTGTCATTTCAGGTGGATGTAACATACCAAATGGGCCACAATTAAGCCATTAATCATGACTTTACTGGTCTAATTATTTCAACCAGTGTGCAGAAATTGTTAAAACTAAAAAAATAAAACAGGAAAAAACATCTTTCTGATGAAAATTTATTTTTAAAACTAAACATTTCTAGTAAATAAACTTTAAAAATAAAATATGAAATCTCATTATAATTAGCACCATTCTTGTATGCTGCTTTGAGGATTAAATGAGATAAAGAGTGTGGGCAAAGTACTCTGGGACAGTATCTGAGTCACAGTAAGTACTCAGGGTTATATTACCATGTTAATTTCTCTTCTAGGACATGTTCTCATATTCCAATATTCCATATCAGCAAATTTGCCTGTAGTTACATCCATATTCTTTATTAAGATATGATGAATAACCTAACTAAGCCCTTAGTTTTATAGAAGTTTTGGTTGCTGCTGTAGTCACATTTCTTAGCAGAAAGCTTGGCATGCAGTAAATTCTCAATAAACACATGTGGAGTAAATGAAATGCTGAAGTAGTTAAGTCAAGACTAGTGAACAGAGAAGCCATTTTCTCACCACAATTGGAAAGAAGCAAGGTTTATAACTGAGCAAATATATCAGGGGTATACACCCTACATCTCCCTCTCTGAAAGGAACTGGTCTCAAATTGCCTAACTTTCACCTCAAAAATTAGTTTCTCAGGTTCTGCTTTCATATTTAAATTGAAGAGCATCTGTCCCTATGGGCAATAACCCATCTTTGCGTGTCACTCCTCCTTCAGGTTGTAGTAGGAAAAATTCTTGCTCACTAGTAAACTTGAAAAGATTTCCTTGTATCTATTTCAGCAATTACAGCCTTTCATTCAAGATGTGACTTTCTCTTCCATAGGCAGAACATGATTCACTCAGTTTGTCACTCCAATGTCAAAGAGTTGATGTGAGAAAATTTCTTGAGAAATATCTTTAGTTTCTTATTGCCACTCTGTAGAAGTCTATGCAATTTAACTCCACTTGTACGCTGAAAACCATTTGTTCATTTATTCATTCAGTATTCTCGTTGCTTATTGAGTATCATCTAGGTATAAAATCCATGAGGGAAAGAAAATATTTTTTTTAATCTCATCTTGGGTCCATGACAATAGAAATAAAAAGGCAAATATATAATTTAGAATTGCAACAAATATTACAAAGAATACGGTGTGCCTGGTGGAGCAGTAATTAGGTCAATTACTTCCAAAGCAGCAAGACACATATTCCTGGGTTCTAGTTCCATGCCTAGGGGTGGGCGAGGGCGCCGGGGGTGGGGGGTTAAGCAACCAGTGTGAACAACTAAATAAAAATTAAAGAAAAATGATTCTTCTTTCTCTCTCTTCCTTCCTGCCTGTTTAACTTCATTCTTGCCTGTGCCTTTTCTTTAAAACAACAACACAGGACGCAGGGCACCCTATGAATGGCATCAGGTAAGACCTTGAAGGATGAGAAGAACTTTATGCAAATAACCAGGCTGAATTAAGGATGTGAAAAAGAACTCAAGCAGAAAATCAGCTTGTCCACAGTTCCTTCATCAGAAACAGTGTAGCGTATTTGAAGAACTGGTTGAGACTGAGTGATCCAAAAAGGGATTAGTATCAAATGATGTTACAGAGATCACATAGGGCTTTGTAGAACTGAATACTCATTATTTTAAATTCTAAATATAATTGGAAACATTCAGTAACTTTAACCAGGAGCATTTTGTAACTAGATTTATGGTTTCAAAAATCACTCACGTTGCTGTGTGGAAAGTGAGTTGTTGGAATCAGAAAACAATCCTGTCTCTATGCAGCAAATTGACTGAAAATCAGTAGAAACAGTGGGTAGAATATGAGTTTCCATCATTTACTAGAAAATTCTGGTCAGATCTTAATTCCAAAATTGCAAAAGAAATTGACAAAAGCCGAAACCCATGGGTAACTCTTGTCTATACCAATGTATGTACTGCAAGATGGTTAAATAAAGGAATTAGAATTCCTTCTTGGTCCATAGGGCCAACAGAATCCATTCTCAATGATCAGTTACCACATGAGAATTGGAGGGGTGTGAACTATCTATATATTCTTCCCTTTGATTCCAGAATTAGCATATATGGGGATTCATAATAGTCATGTGCCATAATTAACAGATTTAATGTGCAAGTTCCAGGGGAATAATGAGTATTAAAATTGGGCATAACTAAATGACTTACTCATGATAATCACAAGAGAGTCCAATAAGCACATCTCAGTATTTTTAGTCTCCATAAACCACAGTTTTCCAGCTCATCATAATGACTGTGTTTTACAATTGAGTCAAACAGTTATAAGAACTGTTGTAAGACATTCACCCTTGTAGCCCCTAGCGTTCACATTCAAGGTCAACCTGGAATAGTCTTCTCAAGTCATGATCACCTCTCTCAAGTTTGTGGTTTCATCTTCTGGGTCATAATTTTAATAAGATTCTTCTGAATCTTCACCTGTGAATGTTTGCTTATCTTTATTCTTAAGGAGTCAAGGATTCTTCTGTATTGGGGTTTATTGTAATCAATGTGCATACTATTTATTATTACTTAAATGAGAGCAGACACTGCTTGAACTTGGTACATGTATTTTTTCTTCTAGATTTAATTAATCATAAGATATCCTCACAACTTTCACCCTATCTCTTCTTAAAGACATATTTTTCACATTCTATTGACAGAAAATGTGAGGTTGACAGGCAGCATAATAAAATTTACACAATTGGTCATGAAAAAAAAAGAAAATCAACCTCTAATTGTGAATGTTTTATCAATTATTGTGATTATGAACTACGGAAAAATATGATAAAATAATGCTTCTACAAAATTTAGTAGTTTTAAAAATCACTAGGAGACTAGTTTGTTACTCAAACAGATCTTCAGTCTCTTTCTGATAAGTCCTGTGTGTAAAGCACAAGATATAAAAAAGGAACCAGCATATTAGTTAAAAAACATTAGCACTACATCAGACTAATTTCCTGATTTTCTTCATTTTTATGTGTGGTTAATATACTAAAATTATATTTCTGTCATGGACAATTTCACATTTTCTCTCATGGTTGTATGGAATACAATCATTCCATCAACTTTTTAAAAGTTGCTTACTATTTACAACATACCTTCTGAGTGCATGAATTCTTTTAAGTGTTTGGATTCATTTCAGAAACTAACCTGAGAATCCCAATTATTAGAAGAAATGTCAAAAAAAGTTGTGGTCAATCAGGTGTTTTTCTTTTAATTGTATCATACATGACAGATGAGTGGGTAGAAGAGAAAGTTGGGAAAAGAAAGGGAAGAAAAAATAACACAATAGGAAAGAAAAAATAAGCTACAAAGAAACTAAGGGGCAGAGGGAAGCAGAACAAAATGTATGGGGGATGTGGCTATCTGGGACAGCTATAAATATTTTATTAAAAAGTGCAAGGTTTTGATATCTACAATATCTAATAATAGAGGCTTAAAAAGAAGAACTCAGGAGAAGAAAATTAAATTAATAAAATTATAGCTGGAACTAAAGATTATTGTCAAGATATTAGGTTCCAAACTGACAAGGATTCTAAAAATTCCAACATGGTCTTGCTTTCTAGAGACAAAATTGAAAATCAATTAGTAATAATGTATTAGCAGTAACAACATTTAACATTCACATTCTTACAGTATAGACCCCATCATAGGAAGAAGGAACAAGATCAATGAAAATTATTTCCAATTTAGGTGCACCTTAAAAACACTTGTCACCAGAGGCAATTTTGCTGTCTATCATGAGTAGTTATTACTGGCAAATGGTCAGTACTTCCTTTCCAGACAAAACTGAATCTATATAACAATTCTCTAGCTAAGAGAGATTAAATAAATGATTTAAATGAACATTCTATTTTGATTTTTGTAATATAAGTTACTCATATTAACAAAAATAATAGGTTTTGAGACATTCATCTGATGTATAATTAAAAAAGTGGGAACCCAGAAAGAAATTTAATATTAAAATGAGACAAATATTTATTTTTTGTTAAAAATTTTGGAATGACTGTAGTTTTTTTATAATTGGGCTAGACCATCTTTCCAAGCTTTATATTCAAGACAAACATGCTAAGATTAGAAGGGCAGACTGGGACACTTGCCTGAAAGCCAGAGTTTTATAGTTACTCCTATAATAACTTAATATGGAACCAGGGCAAAATTCCTCATGGAAGCATTGACATCATGCATAAAACAGAGGTCCAAGGGAAATACCTGTTGAATTTATTCAATGTTAGTCCTAATCATAGCAATCATGGACTGATTTATTTTCTACCAGGTATGACATGATAGTTTTTAATAGACTTTATTATAACAAAAAGAACCCCCCCCATTTATATAAACTTTATTCCTCACATTTCTATGTATGTGCTCTTATATAAGATAATCATCATCCTTTTGAGCAGAGACTCTTGGTTAAAATTAGTCACAGGATAATTCATTTTGGTTTTGACATTGTAAACTTTGGAGATTAACATTTCATTATTTTTACCATTGGACAATTTCTCTATAATCAACCTCATTTATAAACTCAAGCATAACTATTATTGAATGGGTATGTTGGCAAAAGGAGAAAGCTCCTCTAACTCAAAGCAATGCTAGAACCCTTTGAAATAGGGATTCATCTGACACATATTGGACATTTTCCTAGGATGTGGCTATAACTGTGAGGAAACACCCAATGCTTGGGTGTTTCTGCATTTTGACTTTCACAAGAACTCTAGGAAAGCTAATCACGGCATCTTTGATTCATTGGCCCATTTTCCTTTGTTGGTAAGACCCTAACCAGAGACTTATTAACCCTCCATGATGAAGATGGTAACATTAGCACAGGAGTGTACGATGCTTTGTTATTTTTTAATTAATTCGTTTAGTCAACAGATGCTTTTTGTATTTCCAGCATATGTATTTACAGGATTGGATCTAGAAAAACAACAGTAGACAAGATAGAAGATTTCTTATTATAAGTTATATACTCTCAACAGCGTAGGGAGAAACAGATAAGCAATTCTAATGCTGGGTGGTAAAACTACAATGGAGGAAATTCAAGAGCAAAAAGGAGGAAATTTAATCTAAATGTTGCAGTTGAGACCTACAGTTGGGCCTCATTCTTAGTGTATTTATAAAACTATCACTAAAATGTTCTTGCAACCCCTGAATCAACTATTAAAACATTTTCCTGGCCATTCACAAACATAACAGAGCAAGAAAATGTTTGATGTGTCTACAACTCACACATTCCCAGCTGAGCCGGTACAAGGTAATGTTCCACCTCTTATTTGAGTTTAGAGACAGAGAGAGGATGGAGATTGCAAAGAAATGCACAGGGCAATGGAAGGTGCTTCCACAGGGGTCAGTTGGTCTGGGTTTGAATCCCAACTCTGGTACCTGCTAGTAGGTTTATCTCAGGTAATTCACTTAACACTTCTGAAAGCATAGACTCTTTTGCAAAATAAAGAAAATTGAATCTATTGAGATGTGTTGTATTTAGGAATTGAGATTATTATCTATGTGAGATAATGAGATATATGAGTGTATGATATGTTTCCCATAGGCAATAGCTCAATATGGATTAGTATTGCAGTGACTTTATAGAACATTACCACCATGAATAATGAAAACCTGCTCTATATGACTAGGAGTTTAAAAAAAAAGTTTAAAAACACATGAAGAAGATTTCAAAAGCCAATGATAGCTGATGACTTTGAAGACTTGAAATAAATTCAGAATGAAAACAAAGCTTTGTGCTCAAGGAGAAGGAGAATTAATTATAAGGCCCCAAAAGTCAACAGGGGAAAATTATAAGCAATCTTAAGATCCTGAAATGGAGAAATCTTGGAATTTTGCTTACAGGCCTTGAGGAACTCAGCTGAAGGATTTGAAATATAGGAGTATCATAACCAAATGCAACCCAAGAAAACTGTGCTATGACTCATAGCCCTATCATTGAGGAGCTTTAAAGTTTGTTGCTACTCGTGGTAGCCTTGAGGAAAGATCAAGAAGAGAAAGAATGAGTCCATAGAGGACATAATGAAAATTAATAGGAAATAAAATAGTTTTTCCTCTAGGAAATCATTGTGAGATCTAGGTAAGACACAGACAGTCATGCAATGATGAGGGAGCTCCTGGAGAGGCAAGAAAACATGTGAGAAGGATGAGAAAAAGGATGATTCTGAATAATACTCCAAGTATGTCAGCAAAGCAGGAACCTGTCTTTAACATGCTCAGCATATAGTAAGGATTTACTGAAAAAACTGAGTTATAGATGAAGTTTAAAGGGGAGGGCTCTTCACATCTTCACGTTTTAAGTTCATGGAAAAGTATTTATGGATCTAAAACTTGTATGCATGTTGAGGAAAATGCTTACATTCAGTGGTAGCAAGAAACTGTTTTTAATAATCTCTTAATATTAATCAACCATATATTAGAAACATCATAGTCTCCATTTTTCTCCTTTAATTATTTCCAGAATTATAAAAAAGGATATTTCAACCTAGTAGATTAGGTAAGGCAGCCTAACCAGGAAAATACGTTTTTAAAAATATTGACCATGGTCTACAGTCATCTAATATTAAACTATGAGTTTCTTGAATACAAATACTAATGTTGCTCATGTGTTCTCAATACTACTTCCTGACAATTATGCAACCTCAAGGATGTTGCTTAACTTCCCTGAGTCTGACTTCTCCAAGGTTGAAATGGAAATGCTACCTAAGACATAGGACAACTGTGATGATTAAGTAGACAACGAACAAAAATGATGATGTAACTAGTGCTCAAGAAATTTAGATATTATGGGATGATGATGATGATATAATTTCAATACTTGAAATGATTAATTCAAAACGGAAGCCCAGAACTTTCTGAATGGAAGCATGACTGGTAAGTTTGATGTACTTAACAAAGAAGATCCTTAAATAGTGCACAAGTAACAATCTGTGAACATTTGGAATGAATTAGTCCATATTGACAAATAAATTCAAATTTTACCTAATATCAATTGTATGAAATAGTCAAATAATTATTTTTATAATTTAAAAAAAAATGATTATTGATAATACATTCAAAATTAAAGGGCAGTTGCTTTCCTTAAACTCTGATCTATAGAGTAAAATGAGTGTACACATTCTACCTATCAGGGTACATTTCTTTCGATAAGTATTCATTAATGTCCTTTCATCTAAAAATACTTCCTTTCATGCAGAAGTATTTTTAAAATTTAATAGCAATAATTTTACATGGCAGTGTTTAAAATATTATAAAGTTAGAAGTTTTTCCCCTAAGTTCTCTAATAAGTAGCAAAAAAATTAGTATAGAATGGTGAATGAGAGGTGATGATGGTTATTATATCAAGTAGAATGCTGGAAAGGACATCATCTAAAAAGTAGGCAGTGACTACAGTGTCATGGAAAGTTTTAGGGTCAGTCCCCTTTGCTGCAAATTACAGTTAAGTCACATACTGTGCTTTTGAGCAATATGATCAGACTGTTCCAGACTGCCATTTTATTACCCACAGTATGGAGTAATTATCAGATCTATTCAACTACTAAGTTATTTCTACAGATTTAAGAAAATGAAAATTATGGAAGTGTTCCATGCATTATAAGAGGTGATAGAGAAAGAATAATCAATTATCAATACTGGCTACTTTTTTCTTCTTATAAACCATCAAATAGAAGAGGGTGTTATGTTAATAGCAGCTCCCAGAAAGAAGACACAGATGATTATTGCAGTGTAAAGCTTGTACTAAACCAATATGTTGAGGAGATTAGCTATCTAGAGTTTTAGGGGGCTAATACTACAATAAGATAAAGCCATAATCATGTTAAAACTGCTCATGCATTAAACATGTTTCATTCTTTATCTGAGGTGTGAAAGAAATCTTAATAGTTAAGTTAATGGTTATAAGAAAATGCAAACTTTGCTACCTTTGGCTGACAAAATATAGGACAGCTCTATCTAATCTATCTACCTATCTTAGGTCCTGGAAATACAGTTGATAATATAGAAGAGTTTCTATTACAGATTATGTTGATGTATTGATCTCTCCAAGTTCAAATCCCAGGCAAGTGGGTCAAATGGACAAATAACGATGGCATGTCCTTGAGCTGGGTATCATAGGAAGACTGGGAGAGACTACCCTCACCCCAGGCCCCTGCAGGCATTTTTGTGTTGATTTTAACCACATTCCACTAATACATTTGAAAATGACATATTTCCCACAAAGTAAGAAAAAGCATTGGATTTGTATGCCCAAATGTAGTAATAAAAGTTCATGGTATTCATAAAACAGAGAGGAAACAAAGTACTGAATTACTGATGAAATCATCACCTAAGAAGAGAATTGAAAAGGAAACCTATTAAACTATATCAGTGTCCCCAGGGTTATAAGCCCTAAGAAACCAAAGACTCTTGTAGAACAAACTGATATAGACTGGAGTTCACATATGCTTTATTTTTTGCCTACTATGTATAAGAGGACCACTCCCTAAGGCACCATTTAACGCTATCTCCAATTCATACACAAAAATGATAAATGTCCTTAATGAAAACTATGGCTTTATTGACATAGCCTTACCACTATAAAGGTCCCTTGGACATTACTAAAAACCACTTTTACTTCATTCACTTCTTCCTTACTCCCATACCCCACACAATCTCCACTCCAAACCTTCACTTTGGCAGAAAAATCTATATCTAATTTCTTGAGCACTTTCTGTTTATCAAGAATTAGATTAATTAATACGCTTAATGTTTTCACAAGCATTATCACTAAAATGTATGCCAATCCTAGAAAGAAACGTTGTTAGCCTCACTTTTACAGATAGAGTGGAGAGATTAAATAATTGTCCAAAATCACATAGTGAGCAAATATTAGACATCAGACATGAGTTTCAAATCTAGGTCTATAGAACGCCCAAGTTATTTATAGTCAACAAATTTCAATGCCTTCTCAATTTTTTCTTCCAAATTCTGAGAAAGTTGATGAATGTCTTAGACCCTGCTTTCTCTAAGTTATTTAGGAGGTTCTAGAACCATCTAACATACTTATAAATGGTTAATGAAGTTGATGAAATCCTCTAACCTGCCCAAGAAATAGAATCTCTCCTCTATATTTTTTTTTTACTTACACTGGTCTAGAAATAAAGTTCTCCTTATTTGTTCATCTTCTCCTCAAAGCAAGTACATCTTTGCTCACTATCAAAGGCCAGATTAGTCCTGGCCTAATATATAGGGCTCCCTCACTAGCTCCCTGAAATAAGGAAGCTACCTATTTTCCCCTATTGCAACTGTCTTGAATAAAGTCATCTTTGTCTATTTAACCTGTCCAGCTTTGACAGCTACCAACTTGGATGACAGAGAACAGTAACTGGTGATTAGAGAGGAAGAAGGCAAACTTCTTATGAGAGGCTATTAAACAAGAACATTGGAAAGATGAGCAGTGATCTGATTTAGACAGAGTAATACAAGACATTCCAGGCAGCAGTTTCCAAAGACCTTCGCAGACATGTGTGTGAGAGTGAAGTGTGGAACTGGCTATGAAAAAGCTGAAGCAATTATTGTGAAAGTTTCTGTGGCTCATACTTCTGCTCCACTTTGTAATTCTGACTTTAAGTTTTTATTTTAATTTAACACATCACTATTAAAAAAATTGAATCTACAACTGAAGATAGTATCACCAAGAATCAATAAATTCAGTATTCAAAATCATGTTTATTGAGTGCTTACGATAAGCCAGGCAAGATACAGGGGTCCTTGTTGTACAAGAGTTAAAAACAGGGACTCCATTCTTCAAATCAGCATTCTATGCCAATCTTGTGACTATATGACCTTGGACAAGTGACCTTGAGTCTCATGACTCAGTTTCCTCATCTGTAAAACAGTTGTACATGATTTTCTTAGATGTTATAAGATCAAATGAGTTACAACATGGCAATTGTAACAAAACCTGGCATTCACTCATTGCTTAATAAACATTAACCATTATTTAAAATTTATTGAAAACAAGGTTAAGCCTTATATATGGCTAGACAGTGCTCATATTTAAAACAGCATTATTATTACTAGAATTAGTCAGAAGAAGTCACTACTTTTTAAAATCACCTTTCCTATCTTTCCTTAGTGAGTGTTTTCTCATGAGGAGCAAAGGCAGAGTTCACTGCCAATGGATATCCCCAGCCCTCTACTCTCTCACCACAAATATGCATAACACAAGATCCTGTGCCTTCCATAGCATTTTCACCCAAATCTCCTCAGGGTTTCTCTCAACTTTTTACTACATTGGCATTCTCTTACTGCTTGGCCTGTCAGAGTTAATTGCAGAAAGGTCTGAGTTTGCCTTTTCATCTTCTCATGATCTATGAAATGTACTATGTCTTCATCTGTTTTATTTTCTCTTGCATTCTACAATGGAAAGAGAGCAAGAGAGAAGAGAACATAGGGTAGGGTGAGAGGAGCGGAGTGAGCAGGAACAAGGGCAGTCCTCAATCAGACTGGGACTCAATTTTACATCAAGCCTAAGTTTATAGGCTTCTTTTTTTTATAATTTTTAAAAAAGAAAAGTACAGACAGGAATGGAGATAAGTAGGCAGGCAGGCAGGAAGAGGAAGAAAAAGCACGCTTTTTTAAAATTTTACTAAGTTGTTATTCTTGGCTTTTCCCTCTGGTCCTAGGTCTGGAACTTGGGTCCTTAGGATGTATGTGGACTGCACCAGATGGAGGCTGCAGGCTTAACTGCTAAGCTACCAGGGCACACCAAGTTTATAGGTTTCTGAGTCCGAATACCTGGGTTAAAACACAGTTCCACAAGTCAGGTGAGTTTGTGCATATGACTTACTGCTCTGTTTCTTAGTTTGCTGATTTATAAATAATGAATAACAAAAGTAGGAACATCATGAGATTATTGTGAAAAATAAGCTACCATATCATATAAAGCACTTGGAACTGAATGTAATATAAGTCAGCTTTTATCATTAATTTAATTATCGTTCCTGCCAAAAGTCTTCCCTTCCTTTTGCTAAGCTTCCAGTCCTCTGATGAATTCATTTGAAATGGATATTCACCCTGAATACTGTACAGTCAACTGAAAGCTTTGATCCTCTTACAAACATGCACACAGAGAAATGAGTGATCTTTCATAATCACTGTGTCTCCTGTTAAACCTAAGAAGGCTCTTTGTTGACACTGCCATCCAACACCTGGCACAGAGCTGGTGGCCAGCAATGTCTGCTGATTTAACTACGCAAACTGCTGTGAACACCAAATGCTTTCTAAACTTCCTCGGCAAATTGTGTATGTGATGTGATCGAGTGATAGAGTTGTCAGTGGGCAATACGATGGCAATTGAATTGCCAGATATGAATGTTTCCAATCAATACATCATAGACCTTAAACTTACACGATATCATCTTTGAATTGCAGCTTAAAAAATGCATTTCAAAATTATTTTAAAACAGCAGTCTCATTAAAAATATTAGATAAAACCAAAATGCATAACAAAGGAAAAGCTTTTTAAATTCTAAAAATGCTTTTAATATAAATAGTATACCTGGACAATACTTGCTTCAAATTTAAATTTTAAATTCATGAGAATGTAAATTCCATATGACCCAGTTATTTCTCTACTGGATATTTACCTTAAAAATATGACAACACTTATTTGCAAAGGTATATATACCCCCAGGTTCATCGCAGCATTGTTTAAATAATTAAATACTGGAAACAACTTAAGTGCCTAGCGACAGATGAGTGTATAAAGATGCGATAAATAAACACAATGGGATATTATGCAGTTATCAAAAATGTGAGCCCCTGCCATTTGCAGCAACAAGGATGGACCTGGAAGGAATGATGCTTAGTGAGACAAGTCAGAAGGCAAAAAACAGACATCATATATAACTCATATATGGGGTGTAGAGAGATAGTAAACAAACAAATGAACTAAGTTAAACAAAAATCAACTTGGAAAAATAATGAATTAAATCAAATAATAGACTTTCAGCCCAAAAAAGCAAATCAGTGGATGCAGGAAGAGGAGGAGGATGGGCAGGGGGAGGATCAATAGGGTAAGGGGGATTAATTGCATAGTGAAGGAAAAAGTGAAATAGTGATGCACTTATAGTATTATACACAGATGTGCCCCTTAAACCTACTTAATGTTGTGATGCAATTTAGTAAAATCAGTTTTAAAAATAATAAAGTTAAAATCTCTATACATTACAAATATGCATAATATATATTAGTCTATAAGATTGTATGCAAGGGAGAATTCATAAACTCTAGTCCCTCCTGTATTTTGTCAGTTCCAGAATTGTAGGAGTATTTACATATTAACAGAAGCTTGGCTCCGCCAAAACTTCAGGAAGGGGAAGTGCAAGCTCTGCACCTATGAGATGTGCAGATGGCAGCTCTCTCTTAGAGCTGCTCTAATTTTCATTGAGCCTCAGAGGCGCACTTGCTCCCCAGGGTACACAGTCTTGTCTCAGCTTAGAGACGCTGCCTTCAATAGGTAATGAAAGATTGCATAGTTGCATCCTAAAGACTCTCCTAAAATTAGCAGGAGGACCAGGAACTGTGTGTGATTAGTTAGAAGCATCCAAACAGTCTCACAAAGCTGAAAAAAGAGTCCTAAAATCTGGGCTTTCTCTTCCCTCCAGTTCCACGGAGCTGGAAATTTGGGAAGAATTAGAATGATAATGAGAACTGGAGCAGCTTCAAAGTACAGCAGTGAATGGAGGACTGAAAAGATGTGTCTATGAAGAGGACTTCAAAGGAAACAGATAACACAATGGCCTAAGCACAGTGGATGAGTCCAAACATCTGGAGGATAAGTTAAAACTACATCAGGCACCTGAAGATTATTAAAGATGAAATTACATTTAAGGAGACAGAAGTACATGTGGCGTTTTAAAGACAGGGAAGATAGGGGATAGCAAAATGACCCTAAAAAATACATCCTATTGGGTCATGCCATTTTCTTCTTTGAGAGTCATGAAAATAGTATAAACTGGTTTTTACCAACTCACCCCAGTACAAATAATTTCTTCAAGAATAGAAAATTTAAGACTCAACCCTATGCACCTATTATCAGCTTTTTGTTTATTCCCTTAAAGGCAATGAGAGATAAAGTCATGTAATGAGGTATAAAGATACATGGCTATCTTATAACAAAAAGTTAGATATAAAGAAGTTATATAATAATGAGCTTTAAATGATGTTACCCATTATCTATTCTAATTCTTAATTTTATAGGGAAAAAATAACCTGAGAATCTAGAAAGTTGGGCCACCTTTAGACACAAAAAGTTATTTACAAAAAGCCTAAACCCTAGAATCCAAGTCTACTCATTTTAATGCATGTCTTTTTAGACCCCAACCAACGATCAAATTTTAAAACTTCCCTTGTGTCTCCTCCACATACGTAGTGAGTTGTCTTATATTATGCCAGTTATTGAATATCATCTATGAACATACAAAATTCTTCCCTCACAGAGTTCACAGTCTGGTGGAAAGACAACACTAAGTAAACCAAGAAGAAGGAAAAGGCTACATATTTCAAACTACCAGTTCTGAACAGAACACTGAAGTGGATAGCTATTAAATAGAGTAGTCTGGAAAAGTCACTCTAATTTAAGATGTGACCTTTAAAAATGAGAATTTAAGCTTATTAAGATACAGGGAAAGAATCCAGATAGAGGGAAAAGCTTTGGAAAAGGCTCAAAGACACTTGACTTCAGTGAGCTGGAAAACTAGAAAAAGAGACATATGACCAAAATCTATGGAACCAGAGCCTGACCAGACAAAGCCTCTGGGTCCAAGATAAGGAATTTGGGATCTTATGCCATGATTTGGATGTCAAGTGATTTAAAGTTACGTGGTCATATTTACTTCAGTAAAAGAACACCCTAACACAATATGAAAAGTAGATGAAACAATCAAGAGTGAAGTAGGGAAACTGCTTGAGAATTTAACAGGTGTTTGGGTGGAAGAAGGTAGCCTGAACTAGAGTAGGTGTGAACAAGATGAAGGAAATTGGACAAGATTCAAGAAAAGTTATATAGGTATAATTGAAGGGCTTGATGCTAGAGTAAATAATTAGAATAAGAGAAGGAAGTTTCAAGAATGACCTCCAGATTTCTATCCTGAGGTGCTGACTCTATGATGTCAAAAAATGAGTTGGAGAAGATTGGTTGGGGAGTAAAGGACTTTATAGGAAATCAAAAGTTCACCTTCAAAGGTGTTAAGTTTGGGGTATTTTATATTCACCTAGGAAGGAATGACAAATGTAGCACTGGATGTATAAAGTGTATAAGAAACGTAGCTATGTAGTTCAAAGAAAAGTCCAGATTGAAGACAGATTTTGATATTTAGGTTAATGTAGAGTCATACAATGATGGATCAGCTCACCTCCTGAGAGAGTGCAAACACAGGAGGGACCTACTTTCAAGCTTAGATGAATAGCAACTCTTCTTATTTTTCATATATTAACTTCCATTGCTTCTATCACAAATTATTTACTTAACCCTCTGTGAATATGAATTTGGCTTGAAAATCCAACACAGCAAACATCTTTTGCATCTGGATTTTATTAATTCAGAATTCATAATAAACAGAATATTTGTGGGAAAGAAGATTACTTTCGTATTCTATAATGCAAACAAGAAATATCAATCCCATTTAAATATGTTAAGCCTCTTTCATAATTATCTCTGGGCATAAAAATAATAACATTAACTGAGAACTTACTTTTATGCCACAGATAGTGCTATGCTCTCCATGAACTTGTTTCTTTCTCACAATAACTTTTTTCCATACTAGAATGCTGCTATCCTGTGTATACAGATAAAGAAACTGACACCGAAATTAAGAAATAGCGATGATGCCCTAATGCGAGAGCGTCAAGAGTTAAACATTGAACTGCGTGATTCCAGATTTGCACATCACCACTAAGCTATCACTTCTACTTAGCTCTAAGTTTCAAAGTATTTTTGTATAACCTTTACAATGTCTTAGTGAAGTGGGAAATACATGACAGAGGTTTTACAACTTTAAAGCTCACAAACGATAAGCAATTTGTCAAACAGCTTGTATCAGAGCCAAAGAGAATATGCGGACATAACGTGAATCTGTTCACTCATATCCAATTAGGCAAAGACTTTGACAATCCTGGAAATCCTGAGTATGAGATGGAAAAGCATACAAAAAGGCAATGAAGTAGTGAGGTTTTAACCTATCTTTTTATTACGAGAAAATTCAAAGGCCTACCCAAGCATCTTAAGGGTATAAACAAAGGTTTTCTTATAAACCTAGATCTTTACATCTCTTCCTGGTTTAAAAAAGCACCACTGCATTCTTAAAACTTGAAACAACTTCACGCTCAACAATGGAGAAAGCAATAAAGAAAGGGAGGGGGTTGGAAGAAAAGGAAGAGTGTAAGAAAAGAAAGAAATTAGTATCCGCTTACTTAAAATACGTATCCCTTACAGTAATCATCCAGTTATCTTACAACAGCACAATGTTTCAAGAAAACATGAAAAGTGGACATTTTTTAATAATGAAGAAAACTCATCAAAAGCATTGTTTGGTCTATTGAAGGCCAAATAGCCAGCTGATGATGAATTCTGCAACTCTCCATTATTTAAGCATCATACTAGTGGGTGATCCTTATTTCTTTTGAGGTTTCAGTTCAAAGAGCATCTTTATTTTTTCAACTCATTAAAAAAATATGCTTACCTTAATGTGTAAAAAATCAGTGGGTGAAAGTTTGTAGCACGCCTGGAAACCACTGGAAGCAACAACAGATGGAGAAATCCCTGGTGTAGCTTCAGCCTGAATCACTCAGTGTTTCTGCTATTGTGTAGACATTGCCTTCAGGGCCAGTGATGGATGAGTGATGGAGTCAGGGTGATTCTTTACAAAACACACGCTTGAAGTGACAGCCAAGGTCAAAAGATGATGCTGGCTGGACTTCTGTACCTAGTGTCCTGTTCCTGTTCTTCCAGGGACTCAGGGGAGGCACTGCAATGTGGGGGGCAGGCTTCACACCAATCTACTGTTTTCCTACTCCCCCACTCAAGACACATTGTTGCCTCATTTCCATGATAAACTCTTATGTTCTGCTCACCATGTCAAATTTGCCACCCATATTCAGTGCCAGAGTAGAAGAAGTGATTTTATTTGGCTGAGTTCATGTGAATCTATTAAAAAAGCCCACATAATAAATATAGTCTGATTCAACCATTCCATTTCTTTCCCATGTTATTTACTGGGAAGTATACTTTGGCTTACAAGGAAATCTATGTTTGTGGTGACAGGCTCTGAATGAGCCCCATTCTTACAGAGTCTTCTATTATACCAAAGGAAAAAAAGTCCGATAGGTTGGGGATAGTAATTCATAGAGAAAGATGTGTTGACAGCTTTGAATAAATATCTTTCCTCCTCTAGGGCTCCAAGTCCAATAGTTCCCCAGGCTCGGGGAACTTACTCACTCACCGGAATCCCAGAGCAGCAGTCACATCCAACCAAGTCCTGGAAGTGATTAGAAAAGAGACTTCTTTCCTGAAAGAGTAGCCTTTCAACTAGCTACATTCAGTAATTTTTTTAACTAAAAGGCAGAAGAAGATGATTTTCAGACTCCAGGTTTTAATAAGTCTCCGATTTCTCTTTCTGCAATGGCTTCCTGATTTAGTGCATGATGAGCTGAACCAAGTCATCATGGCGGACTAGTTCTGAGTCAGTCAAGAGCCAACTGAAAGACAGAACCTAAAATGACTTGAAGTTAGGTGTTCCCAAAATTTTCTTTATCATGACAACAAAACAGGGGAATTGAGGATATAAATGCAATTAGGGTCATATCCCTGAATTGAGAGAATATAGTCCTGAATTCAATTGTTCTATTACTGATAAATCTGGGCAACCCATTATAAAGTATGAAGATTAAACTTTCTTTCAAGGGAGAAGAACAGGTGGCTGAATCTAGACAATTGGATTTTCACTTATTACTTTATTTATTGTTTTACATGCTCTTTAAAACATAGATTTGAGGATGTGCCCTAGTGTCCTAGCAGTTCAGTACACCTGGGAGCAGCCCTACATACATCCCAAAGTATGGGGAACAGCCAATATGAACAACTAATAAAAATGAATGAAGCATTTCTTTCTTCTCTCTCCTGCCTGTCTCTGCTCCTCCTCATTCCTGATTGCATTTTTACTTAAAAGAATGAGAGTCACATATCCCTGACCTGGGGGTAAAAACCAGTGTAAACAACTAAATGGAAATAAAATCACTCTTCACAGATCATATGCAGCAGGTAGATGAAAAGAGCATAACGCTATCACAGGCACAATTCCAGGGGGTGATGTTGACATTGCAGTGAGCGAATATGCCTCTGGAATTGTGCACTAAAGAGCCTGTATGGACAGGTATAGCACCATGACCCCAAGTTGGTTTCTGTCTCCTAATTCCCAGTAAGTCTTAGAGATTAGGTAGAATCTCACACCTAAATAATCTTGTCCAATCACTAGACTTAATAGGTGATAAAATGGTAGCTCAGATAAATTAGACAAAATTTCCAAATGCAGGTATAGCATAACAGTGCAATCTCTAGAACCCATCCCTCAGCACCATATTCTTCCTGATTCAGACAACATCTACAGGAAGCAGCCAGCTATCCTCTTTGTGCATTATATCAATTATTTCATTCTTTTGATCATTTAGGAAGTCTTCATTATTAAGTATTAACTTAGAGAGAATTTAGCTTGATAAGGTGTTGCTGAGGATCTTCTACTTACCAAGAAGCAGAGCATGGCGCAATGCTAAGAATGTAAGGAATTGTACAGACTTACGTTTAATTACTACTTCAGCATTTGCTAACTCTTGACCTTTTACAAAGAACTTTGATCAGCATGTTTTACAAAAATACTTCATGAATCTATAAAGCAGCATGGAAATTATATAGTTTTCCAGTGTTGTATTGTCTCCAGTGTATGGATCTGTGCAAGATTGGCACATAAAAAGCCTGGAAAGTAAGCCAAAATAGGGAATCATCTCTTAGAAAAATAATCATTCCGAAAAATGCCAAATGAGTCAAGTGGAAAAGTTAAACTCAGAGGCCAATGATGGGAGATCATGAAGCAGTCTAATTTGACTCCTATATTCCCCCAGCTTTTCTCAATAGGAACCAATGGTTCAAATGAGAATGCACTATGTTTTTAGTGGAGTGTTAAGCTGTGAAAATATCCTGTGCAAAGGATTATGCTGGAAACAATGACAGAGATCATGAAGTAATAAGTAGTAAAATGGTGTGCATAGTTCATGTGACCAACATAAAGGAGACACAGATAATAGCCCTATTCTGATGTGTCATACTGAGCATATCACACACCCTTTTCCAGGTTTTATGTGTGGATTAAAAAACCTAGACGCAACCTTCTGCCCTGACCTTCCATGGTCCCATGAATACATTTCAGCATTTTCAGTATTCTCTGAATCTTGAAACAACTACCTTAAGTGAAAAAATTCAATCTAGTCATTGGTTTGTGTTAGGTCACCAGAGTATTGCTCTGTTAAAAAAAAAAAAAAAATTGCTCTCGTTTTTAAGTAAAACCTTAAGAAAATAATCTGGGAGAATTTACCCAATAGGAAAAATAAAATGGAAAAAAAAGTTCAGATAAACACCACAAATAATAATGCTTAGTTCACAAAGCTACCTAACTAGATGTTCAGCTTATTCCTAGTTTCCTACTGTCCCTGAGTCCGTTTCCTCATGTGTAAGCCACTGAAGGGAAGCAAAAAAGCAAACACTTCGTATTCACATTAACCAAGTATGAGAATCACCAAGGTATTGGGTATACAGCCCTTTACAATGATGTGTGTTGTGTTTAAACATTTATGAATCAGGGAGCTAAAGAAATTCTGTAAGACGATAAACCTTTAAAGTTTTCTGCCTTTAAGAAGAGCGAGCAAGGGGTAAGGAGTTCTAGATTGTTTCTGCTCTCCTATAGAGTTTGCCATTTTTTTTAATGAGTAGTCTCTGTAATATAAATCATCTATTAGATGTGTTGTTTAATGAAGATTAATTCTAGAGTTCATATAATTTGTCACTGTATCAGTGTATGTATACATGTATAATTATAAGCGTATGACTGTAGAAAGGGGCTAGTAGGAAGTCTAGTCAGGTGACATGGGGCATAACTAGCTGTATTTCATGTGAATGTTTCAGGAAACATTTGAGAAAACACACTTGAGGAATCGCCCAACAGGAGCAGATCTGGGTTTGAAACCCATGTGCTTCCACCTATACTTTGTTCTCTGCCATCATCATACTGATGTGATTTTCTTACTCCTGACAACATGGCCTCCTGGCTTCAAAAACATACACTCATGTCACCAATGGCAGACGAACCCAGGTGCTGTGAGGATCACCTGCTTGGTGTCTAGAACAACAGTTTCAGGTAACACAGGTGTATTTCCCTTTGGAAAGAAAACCACAACCTAGCAAACTGGTAATGCTCAAATCACTCTAGAAACCTTGAAAAACTTTTTAGAATTCCAGAAAGTTTAGAACACCCAGGAAATAGTGCAGTTCTCTCACAAGAGCCTCAGTTCCTCAGATCATTCACTTCAGAGATTTCCTGATTGCTAAAATAATAACCGCCGCCCCCACCCCACCGTTTGCTACTTGGCTTTAGAGCAATAAAGTGCTTCTTCTCATAATTCCAAACACAAGTTTGGTTTTCATGAATTTTTTTATCTAACTAATAAGAGAAAGTTCTGTGTTCCTGCTGAAATGGTTAACTATGAAGGTCTAGACTATCAAAAGCTACAGAGATAAAAGCAATACTATAAACTAAGAATAATGACACTGACATGATTTAAAGAAAATCTTTGTCCACATTGCTGCATAAACTCTCCTGATCTTTTTTTGTAAGTCAGAGGATGAAGAAGGTAGATGGCTCTCGGGTAAAAGATGCCTTGGATGAGAGATGTACCAGTTTAAGGAAGCAGATTGGCAGGAATTCTGAGGGACATTCATGACGTACTGGTCCTGTCAGATGATGGGCGTGTCAAGGATGCTTCTAGCTTATGGAATAGAACCAAGTGAAATTAAAGTAAATATATACGCATATACAGACAGTTGACCCTTGAAAAACCCGGTTTTAATTGTGCAAGTTCCCTTATATGCAGATGTTTTTTCAATAAAAGCAGTTACTTGCCAAACAGCAGATTCCACATTCACATTCAATCATGGGTGTCCTGAAATCAACCTCCCTGTATACCAAGGACAACTCAAATTTCAGGGAGTCCAAAGTTATGTAGATTTGGACTAGAGGAGAATTGGTATCCCTAAAACACATGTTCAAGTGTCAACTGTATACATACATAGACACATACATGCACACATACATATATACACATATGTGAGTATGTGAATGTTATAGATAGAGGAGATGCATTATCTCTATATAATATACAGTTATCTCTGTCTCTATATATCTCACTAACTCATCCTATGGCATTTCCTCTTTTCTTTGTTCCATTTTATTTTTAACACTCATTTGCCAATATTCTCAGTTCTCCGGTGCCAGCATCAGGCTTTGCACTTGTGCCATCAGGCTGTGGGAGAACAGGGATGATCTGCCTTCTGTGTGCCCCTCCACCCAACACCATTTACTACCAGGGAAGTTAGTGGTGAGCAGCAGCCCAGCCCTTTTCTGCACCTTCTTCTAGTGCCTGTTTCCTTTACCATCTCAAAGGCAGAAAGTAAGGCCTCGACCACTTTTCTGCTCTCAGCTTAAAGTTTGAAAAGGTCAGCTTCTCTTCAAACTCCCTGAACCCGAACAAGTCCAGAGAGACGCTCACAGTCACCAATTTCTCCTGGCTTCCTCCAGCTGAATCTGATAGTGTGCCTTTCTGGCTATCAGTTGGTTGCTTCATTGACTGGATTCAAAAAAAAAAAAAAAAAAAAATCCAGAATAGAAGATGAAACCTCTTTCACCAGTAATGTCTACTCAGCAAAATGCAGAAATAATGATTATGATCAGTGAGGGGGGATCAGAGAGGCATCAGAACCTTTTTGTACAAAACATACTAGTTCTTAAACTGTGGGTATCACAGACACACTACAAAGACACCAAGGAAAACCATGAGACCTCATGCTATTTTTTTTAATGCTCTCTATTGGGCATTTAATAATTCTCCAAACTCATTCCTGGGGAGATACATGAACCTCAAATTTCTCTTTTTCTCTTTTCAAGACACCCTGGAATGCTAGCAATTTAGTCTACCAGGCATAGACCACACATATGCCAAGTTCCCCGGTTCAATACCCAGCACTGGGGACACAACCAAGACAAAAAACTAAAAAAATAAATTAGATACTCCTTGTTCCTTACTCTTCCTGCCTGCCTATTTTCTTCATAACTGCCTGCACCCTTCCTTAAAAAAAAAAAAAAAAAAAAAAAAAAAAATTCTGCTTTTAGGTTTTCGTTCCAAGTTCTTGGTCAGAACAACCCAATTACCAGATAATCTGTAATATACATGGTCCATGACTAATTGAAGGGCTGGAAATTAAATGCAACTTGAATTCAAAACAGATACATTAAAGTGACTATTATTTCCAGTTTACATATGAGAACGCTGAGATTTAGAAAGGAGAAGTAACACTTCCGGGTTCACTAAAGCAATAGAGCAGGAGTTTGAGCATAACAACATCTGTGCTAATGGATGGGCCCACTGTGTGACTATCACCTCAGAATAAACCATATATCCCAGCAGTGTCCATCAGCAGTAAGCTTCTCTTTCTTTTTTTGTTTTTAATCACATAACCAATTCTATGTACAGTCTGGTATCCAGGAATAAATCTGACAGAAGATGTAAAGGCCATTCAGGAGAAAGGCATTAATGAAAACCTGAACTGTGCAGATAGGCCAAAAAACAAACCAAGAAAGAAATGTGGCATTTTATATCCTGCTTGAAGTTTATGTGACATTAAAAGGAAATAAAACTACATATTGAATGTGACCAAGGAGACTATTTTATCTTCAGTCTAATTGAGTTCTATTCACTTATTTTTAAGGTCAAGACTAAATATACAATAATAGCTGATTTCATGAAAAAAAAAAAAGCAGTTGAGAGTCTGGATCCCCAAATTCTTACTAAAATTTATCAGATACAGCAAAATGACTTATCTGAGCCTCTATTTTCTCACCTGTATATTGAAAGCCAAAACAAACTTTTCTAAATTTCTATGAACCTGTGATTTGAGTTTATCAGTGAGAATTGTGGATAGTAACCCAGATTTCAGGGTTCTACTAAAATATTCCAGGGAGTTGGCCCTTATCAGCCAGAACTGGGTAAGAGATCGTCCCTATGTACCTGGAGTCCTTTAATGCTAACACAGCACATATTATATATACCATTTTACAGTGATCAATTTATCTATTTTATCGTGGTTGAGTTCTCTGAAGAGAAAGACTGGTGTATTTTTATAATTCATTGGAAAATCAGAAAAGAATATTAGGTAAGATCAGAGACTCTAGAGACAGACTCTCATTTGCAGATAGTTTTGGGTTCCTGGAAGAGTAATCCAATTGTTCTATGCCTTAGGTTCCTCATGAAAATGGAGCTGATACTGACACCTAACACATAGAATTATTGCAAGATTTATGCAAGGTAGGACAGGTTTTTAGAAGGCTACCTGTCACATAATTAATCTCTGCTGGAGTCAGGTATTATTATCACCAATGTCTAATAGCTTCTGGCAAATAGATACCCAGATATTTGCTAATAAGTTAAAAAATGGATTACTTCCAAACATTCTAGATCTGAACTCAAAAGACTGAAAATTAGTAACCAATGCCTGTGACTTTGGGAGTTTGTTTAATCCGAAATGAGATGTTTTTGTTACCTAGCTATAGTGCAGTTTTGCATTTCATTAGAATGTATCCATGAGTGCTCTTGAAGTCAAGTCACATATTCCTGTGGCTGATTTCAAACTCTGATGAAATTTCAAACTTTTCAGATTAGAGATTGTGACAAACTGAATCATTCCCATTGCCAACCATCTACTTTAGATGCATAAACACAGACAAAGATTATAATGGAATATGGTAGATAAAAGGCTTAGGAGGATAATGGAAAAATCACCAGGCCCTTTGATTCTCACATGGGAGCATGACCTTTACCTCTTCTCTATAATTAGACACTAAGCCCTAATTTTTAAAATTCCTATCTTTCTGTTCCCCTCTTTCCTCTCCATCATTCTCACTGAAAACTTCTTCATACAGTTTTTATTTCTGTTCTGGGGTATGTGAAAATGTTGTCATGAGTTTTCTCAACATCATAGAGCAGATTCTTTTGTAACAATGAACTAGTATAGAATACATTTGGCTTACTGACTGTGGTTTGGAATGCTACATCATCAGACAGACATATGTATATATAAAATAACTTAGAAATATGTATTACAGAATCATTGAGACAGATGCCTCAATATTTTAGCTTGTCCATTTGCAGAAAAATACTAATAGCAGTTTCTAATTATTTCATGAATGAGAATAGCTATTCAGGAAGGAACACTTTCAAGGTGTCAGATGTAAACTACTGTATCATCATGAAATACTTGCTAAGTTATTATGATTCATAAAGAATGTTCCATGCACATTCAACTTTATCTTCTTTAATACATGTGCAAGTAGGGAGGATAGCAAAACAAAAGGCACTTTGTTACTCTACATGAAAATATATTAACTATGTGTGTTCCCCAGAATTTCAACCTAGGATTAGAGGAGATAAAGTGTGAGAACTCAAATTTGAACAAGTTTCTTTTCCTCTCTGAGCTTCAGTTTCCCTTAGATAACCAGGGGACTGCCAAGATACCATTCCATTAGAATTTACCGTAATCTTATCATCTCACCATTCTTTGAAGAGCCACATCTTGATTGTAAAATTATTTTCCTTCTTCACTCAGTAATCAGCAAACTATACTGACCAAGTGCCTCACATACGTTTTAGCTTTGAAATGTTTTGTTTCTTTCTGAAATGGTTTCTTAAAACAATTGTATTATAGCACAAGAATCAATTCTACATGTCTGTCACAGAGATGATTAATGATTCCTGAAATAATGATTCCTCGATGTTTCATTTCACTGAAATACATTTTTGAATGTTAATTCTGAGACTATTTGTGGGGAGGAAAAATTATCACTCCCTTAAAAGCTTCCCATGGCTTCCTAATAACTATCATGGCAGGAGTGAAATCTTTATGTGTACTCTCTTCTCATGCTACTTCAAAATGTGTTTCTTTCAAATAAGGCAAATAGCACTGAATATGCAGCACTGTGTATAAGCCCACTGATAAGACTGGGAAAGCTGCTTTTCATATGCTGTCTAAATGGGTTCTATATACTGTCAACAAAGCAACATCAATTGTTAACAGCCGAAATGTGTTGTGTTTCTGTTGAGCATATTTTAGATGGCCTTACTTGCAAAGGGAATTATATCAGAGTTTGATTCTGTGAGAAAAGGCCATATTTCTTCACACATCAGGATGTGGTTGGCCTGATTTCATAGGTTGAACAATATCTGAGCTTTCAATAAATCATCATAATAGCCTACAAGATTTAGATTCACTAGAGTCATGACCACCAGCAACAATGGGAATGCCGAATACCCACCAAGAAATGAAAAGAACTGGTGAATCAGATGTCCAGAATGAAGAAGGAGAGTATCTCCATGCTCTCTGAAATATGTTATTTCTATTGGAATTTCAGAAACGTCTCTAGAACTAAGAGGGAAAGCCATATTATGTTATGTGCAGAGAGATGTTTAATTCAACTACTCATGCATGTAATCATTGAGAAGAGATAACAGGGAGCAGAGATGCTGGCCCTATAAAACTTTAAAATAACTCTGGAAAAATGTCTGGCCAAATAGAGCTTTATTTTGTGGTGGGGAGAGAAGAGGATGAAGAGGAGTAAAAATTTTTTTAGTCTATAATAAGACACTGTAAAAATATTTTCTGTGTCCTACAGTATCATGTAAGCATTAAGCCAAGGAAATTAAAGTGCTGAAAAATAAGATGTTTTTATCACAAGTTTCAATTCTAAATGCACAGCTAAATTCTAAGTCCCATTTTTAGTCATTCTGATGTCAGAACTTAAAGCAGCCGCTATCACTTTACATGCTGTAAAAATAGTAGCTTGTCTATAAAAGTGTGTGGAATGATGAAAAATCAGATCTATTCTGTTATCCAGGTTATACCTTGACAATGCCTGTATTCAAGAAGCAAGATGCTAATAAATATCCTTTTTTCTTTTTTAGAGGAAAAGTGCAGGCAGGAATGAAGGCGATTAGCCTGGTAGGCAGGAAGAGAAAGAAGGAAGAAGCATCTTTGCTTTATTTTTATCTGCTTGTTCACATTGGTAACTCCTCCCCGGGCCCAGCACGCAAACCCAGTGGTATGTGGCTTGCTCCTTCAGAGGCAACTGACCTAATTGCTGCTCCACTAAGGCACAAACACCCTGATAAATGTTCTTAGTAGATCAAATCCATGGGAATAGTTCTGAAACCTTACACATGATGGAAAATTTGAGGGTAGGGATGGGGTTAGAACTGGGAAGGCTCTCACAATCATTCATTTATCCATGGTGTTTGACAAGTGATAACATGAAAAACACATATAATTTGTGTTTCATGTAGGTTGAAAAGTCATCATTTCAATTTAAAGTTGAAGAAAAGATAATTAGCAACAGCTATCAATTAATAGCTATAAATAAATGAGTTCTGAGCAGTAAAGTATTAAAGATTAGACAGAGAACCCAATTATCATTTTTATGAGAACCAAGTTATCATTTTTATTACCAATCATTTACAATTAGTATTTCCACTGAAGCAGGAATAGCATCAAGCATTGTTTATATATTGTATCATTTGATTATCAGAAGTGGTCTGTAAAATATTATTATTCCCAATATATTTATAAGAAAATTAAATGTAAATTTACCTAAACTTACACAACTTTTAAGTGGCTGAGGTGTGATGCAAGCCAAGTCCAGTAAACCACAAAGAAAATTCAAGTAGGGTCATTTGAGATGACGTAAAGGGAGATGTATATTTTAGATTCTCAAGCACGGGAAGGAAGGAAGAAAATTCCTGGCAGAAAGAATGGTTGTTAACTTTAAGCATGACTTGATGTAAGTCTAACCCAGAAGAATGGGAGTCAGACCTACAGAAATTAAAGTTGAAAGTTATAACCACATGTATCCATTTATGTGAATATTAGCTTCTGTTCAAAAAGAAAGTAAACATATACTCATGACTTTCAGTAGATTAAAATATCTGTTAGAGAGATCACATAACTTTTTTAATTACAGCTTCCTTTGGATAATCAATTCTTTTCCTCAATTTTCCCAAAGCCAAGATCGAAAAGTAAAAACATTGAGTTAAGATGGACCAAAGAGAAACAAAAGCATTAATTAGAAAGCATTGGGTTAAATATTTGATTAGGGAATCAGAAAAGACAACATATTATTAAATAAAAAAGATGTTCCCCCAAGGCAAAGATTTTATTAGAGTATGAAGTAACTCAGAACCACAACATCAACACTGAAGGAGACATTATTTTATCATCTTCCCCTCTCTTAGAAAAATGTTAGACTAGGCTTGGTACACTGAGAAGAAAAATCCAAAATAACAGAACAATTCAACCAGGTCACATAGCTAAGAAAGAATTCACTGACAAAATATAAAAATAAAAAGTAGATATACATATGAAAAGGCTAAAGATTTTCATGAGAAAGGGTTTCTGAAATTACTCAGAGCTTTGCAATTTCCCTATCATGAAATTTTTAAGTTGGGTGGGAGACATTTTCCAAGGTAATATGATCAACACTTTTGATCAAAATTCAGAAGGTTATTCTTTTTAAAACACTAATCATGTCTCCCTAATCATTCTTATCCCCTATCTCAGAAACTAACACAAATCAAGGTACAGACACCTTCTAATCACCCATGTAAATTGTGGAAACCTTTCTTAGTCCCCTATAACAGAAATGTTCATTGTCTTAGAAACTAATAGGTAAAAAAATAACCTTTATATATCTATATACCTCACACTCTCCACCAGGAAGAAAGGGGATTGGTGAGTGAAGGATAGGCCTCCCTATGATACCCAAAACTGGTTTACCCAAGACATGTTACTTTGTCATGTGGGTTAGTCCAAGGCTAGGTCAATTGAGTCCCTGAAGGTTCATGTGAAACTTCTTACCATTCTATGAACTACCTAGAATAAAAGTTGAAAGTACTACCTAGAATTAGGATTTTTACCTTTCTGGTAAGACAAATGTAATTATGGAGCAACTGGACATCATATGAGTCATGTTCTCCTCATGTGAATCCTCCTTCTCTCCCCTGGAATCCCTAGACTCAGTTCTCATTCTTAGTTCTTCTTAATTTCTCATTTATTACATCAGGAGATATACCCTCACTTTGCCACATTGACTTTAGAATCTATGTTGACGCTAATTCTCTATATGAGTGTAATTAATTTTTTTTCTTTGCTTCTACTAATCTGCCTAATATATGTTTGATTGGTTAACCAGCCCAAAAAGAATTCAAGGAGATAAGGAAAAATTTCTTCTCTGTCTTTAGAGCTTGACTATGTAGATGGGATTATCTTCATTAGATGGACATTGCCTGTTCCTGATTGGCTACTGTGGAGAGTGATGGAATTTCAGACAATAGCCAGCACATGGCTGGAGGTTAATGCTGGTTATTGGCTAGAGATTCAACTGGGACTAGAGACTCACTTGCCTACCTGGTATTTCTATGTGTTTTACACTTTCTCCTAGCATGATGTCTGGCTTCCAAGAGCAAGTATTTCAAGAGCTTTAGGCAGAGATATAAATTTTCAGATGCTCTAACTCAAGAGTTTCAACAGTCAATTCTGTGGCTGTTGGTTAACAAGTCTTGAATTTCAGTTCAGTTTGAAGGGAAAGAAAGAAGCATGTGCATAGGGAGGGGAGGAAATTTATGGTGGTTACATTTGAGACTATCTACCACAGCTATGCTGTAGCCAACACAATTCATATCTCTATCACGTGAAAATCACACACTACTCCCAAGATCCCCAAACTCTCATCAACTCAAGGTCCTAAATTATTGTTATCTAAATAAGATTCAAGTTTAGATGAGACTCACGGCTATAGCTGGTTGCAACTCCTTGAGTACTATTACTCTCAATACTTATGAATGAAAATGACAAATTATGTTCCATATATACAAAATGGTAATAAGATAAATGTAACGGATATTCTTTCAAAATTACTGGGAGGAGGATGGTTGAAAGTACATGAAAATTACTGCTCCAAGGAATTATAATATCCACTACAATATCCAGTACATACATATTATTGTAGTACATAGTACCATTTTGCCTCAGACTGTATTTGTAACTATTCACTCTGAAACATCCCTCCTTTTTCTGGAAAAAATGCCCATGTCTTCAGTTTAGTAGCTTTTACAATCCTCTTCCTGCCTAAGTTTGATGCCCAGAGAGTCCTTTTATTTTGACTTGTCCATTATCCTTTTCTATCCAAGCAGACGAAGCTTGAACAATGTAGTTCTCTTAAAAAGCTGGTGGATCTCCTATAAACCTTGTCATTGGTGAGCAAGATTTCTCTACCTCAATTACAATAGTTTCACAAGCTTCATTACCTGTCTTCAGATCTACATGACTCACAGATCATTAGAAAGTCCAGGGAGTAATTATACTTCTTCATGCCTGACAATAAATGGGTAGAACTTCTAATATTCACACTGTGACCCTCACGGATCTGACTTGCTTCAATTCATCAGGAAGAATAGCAGGGTTTTATAGGAGGTTCCATATTGTCACCCAATCTAAATCACATTTTTTCAACACAATTAACCACAGATCGTAATTTGAGAGATTTGGAGCACTGACTGACATTAATATCAAAAAATACTTTAGCCAGAATTTTCGGTAAATCCTTTATGTGCATACTTCATTAGCTAGGACCTGCAGAGAGAGAGCTACACAGAACCCTGAATTAATTAATGACTCATTGACACTATTCATTCTCTAGCTGTTCTGGAAATACAATGCTCACAAAAACATTTCCTAAACTATGACCCATGAAATACTAGTTCCATAAGATACTGATGTATTGCATTTGAAAATAAAATCCATGGTCAAATATGTTTGGCAAATAGAGTTAACGAAGTTAAGTTATTGTATTCTATAGTTTTTGATAATCTAATGTGCATGGTGAAGAGATATGTACTGCCTAGAGTTTCTCAAAATAAATTGCCCATAAGACTTGGGTTTTTTTTTAATTTTTATATTTTGAAAGATGTAAGAAGGAATGGAGGTGAATAGTCAGGCAGGCAGGAAGAGAGAGGAGGAAGAAGCATTTTACTTATTTTTATTTAGTGGTACATCTTGGTTATTCTCTCTGTCCCGAGATGTGAACCCCAGGTCCTTGGGATATAAGTGTACTGTGTTTCAATTGGAGGCAGTTGACCACACCACTATTCTACCAGGGCACACTGAGACTTGTTTTGCTTATTTTTTCAAGCAGAGACTAACGGAGAAACTCCCCACTATTGTGCTTGGCAATGTGTGAGACAATGGATAAATAGAAATAAGATAAAGTCTCTGCCTTCTAGAATCATCTAACCTGGTGGTAAGATCAGACTCATAGAAACCAGATGCAGAAAACAAGTTAGGGGACTGATGCATCAGTCCTGATGAGAAATAATGCACCTATGGCCTAAATCAGAAGCAGCCATAGAAGTAGTGAAGGAGCACAGAAGGAATATAATTGAAACACATTTATGGAATGTGAATTCCATGTAAGACAAAAATGTATTAGATAGATGACATAATACAAGTTCAAAAAGAATCTCAATAGAACAATGAATTTCCTTTAAAGAGAATTCTCTTGAAGCAATCCCCAACTAAATAGTATGAGGGGAAAGAATGCAAACAGAAATGATGTTATGGAATAGTCATAACAGGGGCCCAGGGTCTGGAACAAGAATGACCCCAGCTAAGAACCATAGCAGTAAAGAACCTATCAAATCTCACAAATGAGCATAATTCCCAGGATATGAACGTGTCAAATAGTAAAGCTGTAAAGTAAAAAAGAGGAAACTTTATTGGCAACCTGGAAACTATGTAAAAGGGACTTTGGGGGAAAGAAAATATAAATTCAAAAGCATTTTGAACCAAGAATAAGAAGCTTTGAGGCTACCCTTTGCTCAAATTATATTCCATTATGAAGTTCTTTTTAAAAAACAACTCTCCCATAGAAGTAGCTGAAACTGTAAAAGGCATTCATGAGCAGAGACATTCACTAAGACCCCTGCACACATGGGTATCTGCAGCATGATGAGGGCACAAATCAGGGAAGCCATACGAATGTGTTATTCAACTTAGTTGATGCAGTAAACTGGGGAGACTGAACTTTAAATAAGCATAGCTGGAAAAAGAAATCTCTAATAGTATATTGGCAGCTCTAAAACAAAGTGTCCAGCCTGCAAAAATCTCACCAGGCACAAGCAAGGGACAACATCAGATTTAAGAGAGTCAGACACAGAAACGAGAGGGTGAGAAAGAAAAGAACCCAGACTAGTTCTAAGACTAATGCTTCTAGGGAAGCTCTGTACCACATGCTAAGGGCTTTCACCAGTCCCATGGAACAGAGAAGGCAAGACCATCACTATCTTTCATTCAAGGGTTACAATAAGACACATGTACAAGCTTTTGAAAGCAGATCTTAGATTTTTTAAGCATGTGCACTTGAGACTGATCGAAAACAGATTTATCCAATTGAGTGCAGCTGCCAAGGGCAATCACTCTGTCCAAATGGTTGTCTCTCTTCTGGAATAGCCTCAAATTTGTCCTCTTTCTTTTTCCCCAGTAAATGTTTTATGTGAAAGACTAAGGCCTTTTCTATTCTCAGGCAACAAATTCCATCTTTAGTAAATTAACTTGTGACACATTTCCCATCTCTGTTTCCTTATAGGGTTTATACAGGAGGGGAAGCAGATTAAATCTCTCTCCCTTCCTCTTATGACTTTGGTCTCATAGTTCTTACCTACAGTTTTTGCTCCTAAAATGGTTCAGAATAAGCCTCCCCAAAATGTGCACTTTGGCATGTAGATTATTTTAAGCTGAAGGTCATCAAGACCCAGCAGACTCTAGAAATATTTTTACTTCTCCCTTAATTATCTAAAAAAGTGTAGATAGGGGTCTTGACCCAGAGAGATAATGATTACCAGAGATACCTTATTTGAATGACCTGTCTGGTGCGGTAAATATCAAATTACCAAACATATACTCTTAGGCTCATGTAAATCACCTTCCTCCCACTTTGAAACCCTGGGGTGAAATATAAGCCTCAATAGTCCCATTTGCCCTTGAGTCTCATGTCTTGGAGCAACCTTGCAGATGTACATTTTCCTCCTATTAATTTGTCTTATATGTATTGTTATGCCAGAGACAGAAACTAAAAGGATAGAAAGAAAGTTATTTTTCTTCCCTTTGACTACCTTCCTCCACTCCAACAGCACTGGCCCCTGCCTTTCCTCCTCCAAGCCTGCTCTCACTACAGGCTTTTGCACTTACTGGTCCCCCTACCTGGTATGCTCTGCCCAATAACTAACTTTATGTTCAGTCTTTTGCTTCATTTAGGGTCTGCTTGAAGGTCTCCTTATCAGAGACATCTTTCTGACTACAACCATTTGGATTATATTTGGATTATATATCACATAGTAATACACAAAACGCATTGTATTAATAAAATGAAAAGTCTTTAATCCCCTTCTGTATGTCCTATTCAGTTGACTTCTGCTTTCCCCCATAAGTCACACGGAAGGCCACCTATCTGTCCCTCTCATCTATGCCCTCCCTCCAAGGGGATAGGCCACCAGAAATGAGTCAGTGCCTCGCATTTTTCAAAAATTTTGCCAGAAGGTTCCTGACCCATGTTGTCTCCAGGAATAGACACTCTCTTTTCCCAAACCTCAGAAAGTCACCTCTCCCAGGGGTTCCCTTTGCTGTGCCTATACCTGGTAATAAATCTTTGAATTATTTACAGTTGTTGGTCCTGGTGTGGTGTGTGTGCAACCTGAACCGAAGACATAGGGAAAGGCAGACCTAATAATGGATCAGCTTAGGCCCCAACACCCTGCCACACTCAACAGGCCCCTTCAGGTGGAAGAAGCCAGAAGATTCCCCCCACTCACTGCCCTGATTCAGAACAACCTTGATGCTATCTTGCCTTCCAGCCTCAACTGCTGATCTTATTTCTCATGCTTCTGCTTTCCTCTTTGCCTCACTTACTCCTCTCAGGAAAGGGCTGAGTCATCCCTGTTCTGCTGTCATTGACAACACATGGTAGATTGCCTTCTAGAATTTCTGTGTACCTCCCCCCAGCAGGGATCTCCTCTTTGACCCAAAGGGAACTCTCCTACAAGGAACGAAGTGGGACTCTGTGCTTTCAAAAGCAGTATTTATTTTCATCCTTCAGTTATTCTCAGTTAATAACATTTTTAATACAGTTTTGAACTAGAGAACACGGCCAGGTATTTTGAGGATTTCAAGTCCAAGTGCCTATAGTTTCCAGTCAGGTGTCTTAAGAGTGAGAAGAGGTTGGGTTTCATGTACTAGAGATTGTTGAGACTGAGGCCAATGGAGAGGGAAGGCTTGTCTATTTAACTGGGTTTGATGCTGGACAAATGAGATCTTTAGGCTGAATGTACCTCATAAATAACTAGATGATAGCCTCTGAAATAGTGAATGAAAGTTACCCAAATCAGGTGGGACAAAGTACAGTCATTTTGTCTAAGGGAGTATTTCTCAAACTTAGTCCCAATAATCAGCTGGAGATGAAAAAATATGGGTACTGGGTCACATACCTAGAAATTCTGATATATTGTCCAAGTGCATGTTGGTCATCAGACACTTGAAAGATCCCGAGTGATTCTAATGCATAGCCAATTAAACGTCACTGGTTTTCAAGAGCCCGTTGAGTGAAACTGGCTCCACTGTTGTTAGTGTAGTTAAGATCCACATGCACAAGACTTACTCCCAAAATAACATATTTTAAAGAAAAGGGTATCATGAACTTGGGAGAAAAGTCAGTTAATTTTAAGGGAAATAAACAGCAAATATTTAGGAGACAAGAGATTCCACAGAAATAGAGAACATTATTAAATTCTGAATATAACAATTACTAACCAAAAGTTTTCCCAGCAGTACCTTCATAGAACAAAATACTTCAAGCACACGATGTACCCCTCTCGTTACACGTCCGAAAGAACCAGTATTATTTTAGGAAGAGCAACTCATCTCCAAGGGTCTGAGAAATGTTTCTGGAATATCTTAACATTCAAAGAAACCATGTTTTCCTTAGAAGACTCGGGGGTATACATACCAGAAGGTTCATTTCCATTCAACCCCATGGATTGACCCACAGATGTTGTAAGCATCACCCCCTCTCATTGCCCCATGGTGAAATGGTGAAAATGAAATTCCTCAATAGCCAAAGGACAAGCAAATATGTTCCTTTTGTGGAATCATGGGATGGGAGAGTGGATTAAGTCAGTTTTTAATGGATTCACTTCTGTTTTGTTTACCGATGAATCATTCTTTGCACAAACCAAGATTTGTAAGAATGTCTTCCATTAATAATCAGGACTCCTCCTTCTTGCAAACTGCTGCACTGAAATTCCTGCATACCTCAGTCGTGGAAGTTGTACCTTTTCAATCAAAATAACCTCATCCATAAGTATATAATGCTGTGAACTTGCAGATCTTCTTGAGTGAGGACCCATGAGGTATCATTCCTTGTGATGATGGGAATCACTAGTGTCACCTTATCCACTTGTCACCGAAGTCTCTAAAGGTCTTGTTCAGAATGTAAAACAGAATGCCCTGGAGCCTGCTCTGTGAAATGTTCTCAAAATAAAGACTATATAGTAAAATAAGTTTGGAAAAGGTGAGTCGCAGATTGTCCTTTAGTAGATATTCAATGCTCATTAGGACAAGAAAGTTCCTGAAAATGACAGGTTTCCAAAACAAGAATCCCAGAATTCATTTTTTTTTTTAAGTTTGCTTGAGCATGATCTTCCTTGGAATCAGTGTCTATGTGAAAGGGATGGTGCTTTTGAAAACATTTTTATTGAGAACAGAATATTAGGCTCCATAGGAAGCCAAAGGTCTGGCCCCATGTTTGAGATGAGCAGTTGTGTGACCCTGAGTGTCCACTTGCAACCTCTGCTTTCATTTGGCAAGACAGTTGAAAGAATGCTGGCTCAAAATTCTAGCCTGAATCCTAAAATTTTCTACATTCCAATCATTTATCTTGCATTCGAAATTAGTTCAGATCCATAATCCCTTATCTATCATTTCATGACAAAAAGCTCCAGAAATCAAAAAGCCTTTGTAAGGTACTTCATACCTAAACCTGTTTTAAACTAATATAAGCCTGTTTATACACCCCACACACTCACGTAGCGAGGTTATTCATCCATTTGGCTGTTAAATTATCAATATGCTTTATTTCTACATGCCTCAACTCTGCTGCAGCCATTATATAAAATAAATGTTTACCTCGAATCACTTTTCTGAAAATCTGAAGAATTCTGAATTCCAAAAAGAATCTGTCCCTCAGGGTTTCAGATAAGACTGGATCTACATAAGTACATTTTTATGCTTCTCACGAACCAAGCATTGCTATAACTCCTTTAAAAATAGTAACTCATCATTCCTTAGAATTACCCTTTTGAGGCAGACACCAATAAAATGCCTATTTTGGAATGCAAAAAGAGACACAAAAGGGATAAATAACTTTCTCAGAGCAACAGATGGAATCAGGATTCACATTCAGGCTGTGTGTTCCCTTTGTCTGGCTTTCTGACCACAATGCAACTCGAGAAGAATTCAGGACTCTCATTCAAAAAAATCTTTGATTTTCTCATGTAGAAAATGATATTCATTACAACAACCCATCAGCTGAAGCTGAAAGTCTTTTCCAAAGGAGAATCCATTTTGAATATTCAGTAACTTTTGAACAGTGGTTTATTAGTCATATTCAGAACATTAAGAGGCAATGCCCCTAAATGAAAGAAGGTTCTCCCAGAGTGGGTTACTCATTTTAATCTAAAGCATTCCCACTCTCCTGTGTAATTTAGACACATAAAACTGGTGCTATGCCCAGAGGCATATTACAGATTACCTAAAAGCACTGCAACGTGCCATTTAAAATTTAAATGAAACACTATAATCTCCAATCAAAGCAGTTTAATATCAGAACTGTGAAGTTTGGGACCTGATGGACAATGAAGGCATTGAGGCCCTTTTACCAGCAGCTGCTCCAGCAGGCACCCCATGATAAACACCTCAAAATCAGCCCTACAACCCGCCTACCCCAATCGGGGTAACAGCTGGGCAAGCCACCAGGGAAGTGGAAAGGCAATAAACTAAATAAGCTTGATTTATTTTTATATCTCCCCAGGACTCTATATATTTCCGGGTTCAAGTATATTTTGCCTTCCAGGTGCATTTGGTTTCTATCTTTGAGTCTAATCTTTGAATCCACTCTGGTCTTACCTTCTTCCTTATTTCCACACCACCTATACGTCCAGTCTGTTTAGTATTACCCTCCTGACCTTAGACTGATTATCTTCAATTAAGCCCAAGGATTTCCTCTTCCTGGACGAAAGTCAGGTTACAGAGCAAGAATAATAAAAAGACTGAATGGGACCGTAGTATCATAGCCAGGGCCCCAATGTCAACCTTTTGAAAACAACCTGACTTCAGATACCACATCCCATTGGGAGATTCACTCATAGCAGCAATGCCGTCTACCAGTTTGGAACAACTGGTACTAGAAGAATTTTGTCTAGGAATTTGGTTTCTCATTAGAAGAACTAGGCAGAACTGTGATTAATCATACTACAGGGCCACTTCATGTGTTTGGAAGAATTTCAAAGCAATTGAATGCACTAATGCTTTCAACAAATATTGATGGAAAGATAATGCATACCACGGAAGCTAGAAATCTTAAGAGGATCAGTTAATATTCATCTTAAATGGTATAAAATATGGATATCTATAGTATAAGAAAATTAGAATTAGAATCACTTATTGTCTTTAAAAGTAGAATCTCATCTAGATTTTAAATACAATAACCAGCATGATTAAAAATCTTGTCTAATTCTAATCAATGAAAGGCAAAGTGGGGAATCTTTCAAACAACACACATAGGAACTTTGAAAATAACCCTCAACTATCCCTTCAGCAAAAATTTTGAGAACATTTCTAGGAAACAAGTAAACAATACGTAATAGTTTCTCCTCCAGAAATCAACTCTATCCCTGTCATCACAACTCTTTCCTCTCTCACCCTCATAACAAAATAACCATGGAAGTCCTAGAGATGACGGAGATAAAAGGAGGAAGGAAGGGATGACTGGAGATAGTTCCCACCAAGAAACCAGTCAATTAAATATGATTGACTTTGCTCAAGAATATTCTATATACAAATCTTTTCTTCATTCTTCTACCACTACCACATATCAGGCCACCTACCATCTCCACACCTGAATCCTTTGCTGCCCATTTTAGTCTCCTTCTAATCCTAACATCATATTTACAAAAAGCAAATTAAAAATATACCAATTTTTCTTGGTTGTCATGTAAGTATAAATTTAGTCTTACTGGATTCAGCCCATCCTGTATAATCCTGGGAATATAGTCATACTCTCCCAAGCAACGTGGTAGTCCCAGACCATACTCTCCAGTCTCTAAAGGTGCTAATACTCTTATGTGTAGAGTTTACAGGATATATGTCTGTATGTTTACCTGTTCCTGCTTTTTTCCCAATGCCTTAGCCTGTCTTAGTCAGTTCAGGCTATAACAATACCATAAACTAGGTGACTTAGACAATACTATTTTCACAATTCTGGAGACTGGGAATCCCAAGGCCAGGAAGCTACTAGATTTAACTCTTGGTGTGATTTAACTCCTTCTAATTCTTAGGTGGTCTCCTTGCTGTGTCCTCTCAGGGTGGAGTGAGAGAGCAGATTCACTCTCTCAACTCTCCTTTTATAAGGGCAATCACTCCATTATGAAGGCTCCATTGTCATGACCTAATTACCTCCCAAAGGCCCACATGCGCAAATACCATCACAGTAGGGACTAGGTTTCAAGACACTAAATTACTTTTAAGAGGGAGCAGTGGGACACAAACATGCAGTCCATGGCAGCCTCCTTTGTCTGGTACCACTTTGTCAGCCTTCTATTCTCGACTGTTTGACAGCAACCTGGTTTCAAATGTTTTATACTGACCTTGGTACCCCTTTCATGAACCAACTTCTAGTCTCTACTTTGGAAGGATGAGAAGTGCCACGTCCATGTCCAACCTGGCTAAATAACAAAGTCAATAGCCGAAAAGAAAAGGGGTTTCAAAGAGAACTTCTTCATGGAACAGGATGTGGTGCCTCTAACCGAGCTTTCCTGGGAATCATGATTTGTGGAATCATGATTTGCTGTATTGGCTTATTCATATATGTGGAATTAATTTAAAATAATAATGAAAATAACAATTTCCCTCCTGGGAGAAGGATTGGGAATTTCTCTGAAAAATGGGACTATTGCAACAAGGCAAAATGATACTAAAAAAACTAAACTCACCTATGCCATTGCCTCTATGGAAGGCTAACAATATACTTATAAATTACCCAAGAAATTGACTCAGAAAATATCCCCAACTGCCTCTATGGGACATATAGTAAATCAACTATAGCAAGGGAAATTATTTCAGCCTCCATTCATCTACACAGTTGGCCCATTAATGATGTAGGTTATATCTAAAAACAAAGAAAAACTATTCCGTTCCCCTCCCACAGCATTGTCCTCACCTTACAATAGTTTACAAGATTAAAGGAAAATTATGATACCCACCAAGAGGAAAAACTGATGCAGGACGACTGCCTGCTCCCCCCTTACCATATACAGGTGCCTATGACGAAAATGGAATCAGAATGCACAATAGGGGACAAAAAGTAAAACTATTAGAACAACTTATAAAGGTTCATAAAAATAGGACCAACACAAAAACTGGGCAGCAAGAACTTGCTAGATGACAAAAGGGCCTGCCAGATTCAATTCAGCTTGGTATGCATTTAAGAATTTGATAATAACTTTCTAACCTTTCACAAGTCTGTCGAATTCTCTTTTGTCTCACACTTTGCCTTAAGCAAGATCCTATCAAAAGGGCAGGTAACTCATTTACTTAAGAAACAAAAACACTATGCGGGTCTGTGCTTTCGGTTTACGTAATCTTAAGACTAAAAGCTGCAAAAAGAAAGTATAAAAAACCTGCCTGCTTGTAATAAAGACGGAACAAAGATTCACTCTGCCTCCGAGTCTGAGTCTCTTTGTCTCCCACTCGCCGACGCCTTACCCGCCTTCGGGACCCCCTGGGTCCTGCTGCGGCTGGACCGCGGCAGAGAAGCATCCTGTCTCCGTGGCAACCACAGCCTCTGCATTATTCTCAGAGAGATTTTTCCTCACTAGGGCACTGCCCAATGAAGAAAAAGTGGAAATAATTAATTTTAAAAGTTAAAGAAATTCTCTTTGCAGTGGCTGAGCTTTTCAGTTCCCCACAAAGCTGTTTGGGGTCAGAGTCCATTGATTCCTAGTCACTACCCTTGGGGCAGGAAAACGTCTTTACCAATTCATTCTCAGTTGTGTAACAGGAATTCTGTAAGCATTTGTCTCCTCCTCCACTTTTTTCTGACTTGTAGCCTACACATTTAGACAGTTAACTGTAGAAGATAAGTGAGTTACTTCTGGGCATCCACCCAAAAGATACAGAAGCACCCATCCACAGAGATGTGTGCATCCCCATGTTTATTGCAGCTCTATTCACAATAGCTCAGAACTGGTAAGGACCTACGTGCCCAACATCAGATAAATGGATAAAGAAGATGTGGCACATATATACAGTGGAATACTACAGAGCCCTTAGAAGAGATGAAACCCTGTCATTTGAATCAGCATGGATAGAACTAGAGGGAATTATGATAAGTGAAACAAGTCAAAAGAAGAAAGTAACAGATTATCTCACTTATAGGTGGAATGTGAATAGACAAAACAAAGAAACAGATGAAAAATAACTAACCCTGAAACATTTGCAACAGAACTGAGGTGACCAATAGGGAATGGGGTGGGCCAGGGCAAATGGTGGTGGAGCCAACTGGACAATGAGGAAGAATGCTTGGTGATATGGTGGAGGACATGGTGTGTTGATACATATCTAAGAAATGGGGAACCCATACATAGGAAATTATTTTAATGTGTAGAATAATTACTACAATAAAAAATAAATGAAAAAAATGAAAAAGATAGTGGGTCAGCTAAAATTTTATTCAAGATTTTTTTAATTTACACTTGAACTTCATATGAAAACAAATATAATCTATAACTCAAAATTGATTAGCAACCTTAGAAAGTCAACTTATTTTAAAAGCTTAAGGCCCACCTGCAAAGAGAATGTCGTGAAGCCTTTATACTTGTTCCATTCTGAATTCATTCTTTCTTTGTTTATTTCAAAAGTGCAGAGAGATCATTCATTCATAGAGATGGATGGATAACAAAATTAATAAGCCAGTATTAAGTCAAGCCCACAAGTACCTATGACTGTTCTTTGTGACTATCATGCAGATAACATACAGATGTCTGCAAGATACACTAATACATGACATTGGGGTGTCAGGATAACTACCTAACATCAGCTCCACTATCTGACCGTAAGGCATGGACTTCTATTGCCTAGGAGAAGATGCTCAAATGTCCAGGGGCCCAATCATAATCACCTGGTTCTCTACCATCATTCCCTCATTATATTTATTGGCCAACTGGAGGGCACTTAACCTGAATTAAATCATAGAACTTTCCTGGAATTTTAACTGTGGTAACTCCAAGGTAAAACTGAAAACTCATGAAGTTGAAGAAATTGGTGAGAGATAAATATGGGCACAGATTGAAGCACAAGAAGAGATGATAGACCAAGAGTTCCACTAGTGCTTAAGTCTCTAGTTTCTGTTGGTCCCCACACCCAGCTGTTCCCAAAGCCCTGTCCCCAGACCCACAGTCTGCTTGCTGAACTCTACTTTGATCCTATGAGTTTACAAATTCTTCATTTTAACCTATGTGAGTCTACATTTGCTGTAGGAGTCTACATTTGCTGTAGGTGGCTACACTCAGAAAAGATGTATGGTTTATCAGCTGGGAGATTCTTCTGCCCTCAGCTGGGCTCTTCAAACTCAAGTGCTTTTCAATCTCAAAACTAATAGATAAGTGAAACAAGAATAGAAAGTTAAAGCTCAGTTTCACAGGAAGACAAAAAAACAAATGTGTCATCATCACACTCATTGTTATGCCTTCATAGGTGAAGGCAATATGTGCTGAAATGGCTTACACCAACTCAACAAAAGTGAATGGTTAAGTTTTTGGAAATTTGTGAGACACTTGATAAAAGTTACATAAGTTATATTAATTCTCAAAACTCATTGCTTTCTAATTATTTCATGAAAATTCACTACTATATGTGCTCTTAAAGTTGTCATTATATCTCTGGAGGAAATATAATATAATCATGGATTTTATCAATAACATTGGTAGTTCTAAACAGGTCATGTAGAAGTATTTAAACCCTGAAAATCATGCTATGCTATGGATAGAACACATGTATTCTCCAAGTTCATAGGTTGATACTCTTACCCAATATGAATAGTATTTGGAGGTGGGATCTTCCGATAGTAATTAAGTATTAGAGTGGTGCCCTCATGAATGGGATTAGTGCCCTTTTAAGAGGATGCCAGAAAGCTAGCTCACTCTCTCCAGGTCAGGTGGGGATACATGAGAAAAGGCCATCTATAAACTACAAGAGAGCTTTTACCAAGAACCCAATCATGATGATGCCCTGATCACAGGCTTTATTTAGTCTTCATAACTATAAAGAAATAATTGTTGTTTAAATTCCCAAGTGTGGAACTTTGTTATAGCAACCTGAATTGAGTAAGAAATGCTGCAAAGCAAGGCTTCCTCCCACACCTCCAGAGAGCTTGTTGTTAATCATCTACTAACACACAAATGCAGTAAGCTCTTTCTGATTAGGAGAGGAACACCTGAAAAATCTTTTAACAGAAGCAAAATGTGCTAGGGGACTAGATAAGTTCACAATTAGGTAGAGAGAAAAAAATAAATAAAGCTGCCTAGTGTTCATAAAATGACTAGCCTCTGTGGTCACATGAAGCTGAGGTTAAAGAGATAAGCTTTATTTCTGAAAGAATTGCATTGCCTAAAGAACCGGATTAGAAACGATTACACTGTTTGAAACTTAAAACCAACTGTGGGTTTCCCAACTGTCTAACTACAGAGTGAGTTAAGACAACCTTCAACCCCTAGTAGGACATATTCAGTACCTTCTTCGGGTGCAGTAAAGGGAATAATGGAAAAGAAGGATCTCCAACGCAGTGGGTCTAAAATTCACAAAGAACAGAGAATGACTGAATAGGGAGATTACACCCCACCCCTACCTGCAGGCTAGTCAAGAAGCATTCCCCAGGCAGGAGATTGTGCAGTGTTTGCCCCAGGTGATGTCATAACTGCTTCAGAAGAGTGATTACTGCATCCCTCTTCTTCTTGACCTCTAGGAAGAGAAATTTTGATAGGTATAGTGTCCCTATTGTATTCTTTCTCTTAATTGTGTGAGTTGGGTGGAGACAGAAGCAGAACAAGCTGTTCTTGTAGTTGATAGACTCTGGATCCAGAAAAGCTATATTCAAACCTGATTAGAGCACAACATTCCCCAAAGAAGAACCCACCTTCCGTCACCCAGAGATCCTGCTTGTCAGTTTGGATGCAGGGAATGGATTGAATTTGAGTCAATGCCTTTAGGGAGGGGAATGAATGGTCTGCATGTAGTAAAGGGGTGAAAAGAATGTCTTGTGACCAGAAGGGTAAATGGTGTAGCCATTACAATTACAATTACAATTACAATGCTGCCTACAAATACCCTTCCCTCTCCTCCCAGGCATTTGGTGTGACTGCACTTCTCCAAATCCCTGAGGATAAATGCAGCCACACTGACATGCTTTGGCCAGAGAAATATGAGCAACCATGGGCAGTTGTAAAATGCCAAGCAATCTATCACTTCTTTTTTCCCCCTTGACCATAGTGACTAGCAAACTTCCCAGCAGTGGCTACTCCATCAGCAAGGGTTTTGGAGAGAGTGACGTGAAGGTAAGTTCCCAGACAATCTGAAAGAATACATAGTATAACTGTGGTCTTAAGTCACTGAGATTTTAGCATAATGTAGGCCACTCTGTCTAGTATAACCACAAATGCAAATGTTTTGGCAAAACTTACCCAGAAGTAGATGAAGTTATGTTACATTTGAGGACTGAAATAACCAGCCCAAGGATTTCCCATCAAATGCTGCACATCACAACTGAGGACAGAAAGTTACCAAATTCCACACAATAGTTTAAAGAAATCTCAAGACAATGAGGTGATGGTGTGTCTGAGTTATTTATCATTCAGAACTACTGCTAAATTGCCAAAAGCAGTTTGTCCAAACTTCATGGCGACTTTGAATTGAAACTGTTTAATGTCTGGCAGGCAATGTACAAGTCAGCTGAGGAGAAATCAAATATGAGAGTACCAAAATCAAAACTGAGGAGTATGAGCAGATTACATGATATAGAGGATGCAAATAACAAAACACTGTTTTAAAATGATTCAGTGGCTATGAATGTGGAATGTGAAGCTGTTTTAACAACATATTAATAATATATACGTGATTTTTCATATATACAAAAGTGATATATGATATAAATTTATATCTAAATAAGTCTAAGAGATATTTTAGCAAGTATGAAATAAAATTTAAAGTGCTAAGAAAGCCTCATAGCTTAATTAACAGCAGCATTTTTCCCTCCTTAGTGGTACCTAAAATAAATAATCTAATTAAAATCAATGCTGTGTTAGAATAAATCAAATGAAGAATTAGAAAGGTAATAATAATGATCACAGGATAAGAGTGAATGATAACTTATAATTTGTAACCAAATGAGTCACTTACCATAAGAAGAACAATGAAAATCTCAGCACATTTTTCTGAGAGTATAAGTTCCATTCATATGATAAAATCCCCTTCTCCATTTAACTGCGGTTCAAAAATATGCATATACAAATGTGTATATATATTGAAACACTAATGCACTAGGATTCCAATCTCCTAGACCTCAAGACAGTCCTCCTGACTCCATCCAGCATCTTCCTAGTCACCATTGTTGCAGTTTTCTATTAGAGCATTCAGTATTACTTTCAGAGAACTATCAGTCTCAGTCTACAATTACTCAAAATCCATACTTCATTAACTACAGAGTGCTTGCTAAGTATGTTTTCATGAAGCTTTGATGTCTTTCAACAGGCACCACAAACACTCTAGCACCTGTTACTTATAACTCTAGAAATTGGCTGCTTCATGAACTTGGTACTAAAACCCACCCTTGCCTCTCTTGCTTTAATTTCTATCCAGTAAGTCATGTCTGTGTGCCTCTGCTGGGATGGAAGAGAAATTTATAGCCTTTAGTATTTGGGTGGAAATATCTTCCAGATTGGGTCCAAGAAGAAAGTGATTACTCATTAGGAAGCAATAGTAACAGCCTCTAGCATGTTACTATTTGTCTCAGAGAAGGGAACAGAAGATTTCTAAGTTCTTCCAATCTAGTTCACAAAATTAGTAAAGGAAACAAGATACAAGTCAGGCACTCTGTCCAGAAGTGAGAGTGGTTTTCTAGGTGCCTTATGCTGGCAGACCCTGGGCATTGACACATGGAGGACAAGGAACTGAGCTACTCAGCCCGGATCCCAAGAGCTGAGTATAAGCTGCCCAACTTTACCTTCAGCGATGTCTCATTGGTAGTTCAAGACCAGTCACAGAAAAATATCATGAATATTTATGTAATGCAATTTGGTAAACAATAAAAATCAGACACCTCCCCCGAATTGTTAAACATTTACTATAGCACAGGTAAAGAATTCCAGTAAGGTGAGGTGAGGCTCTGCTACCAGGAACTGCTATTTACTGCTTGTCCAGGAACATGGAAGGTTAAGCCTTCTCTCCATTCAGGACAAACCGCTCCCACATGCTTGAGGTGTTAGACTTGTCTAGCCACAGATCCTTCAGCAATGCCCATGTTTCTAATATTCTATTCCTACAGCTCAGCATTTCCTAAAAAAAAAAAAGAATGTGTCTAGAATCTCCTTGCTGCTAGGGTACAAAAGTCAAATGGAAAACAAAAACGTCACCTTATTTCTCATTTTCTTGTTCTTTTGGCTGAAGGCACATTCCATCCCCAAAGCACTCCACCCTATTTGTTCTAGAACACTAAGGGCACGTACTCTATTGGCAGCAAGGATGGAAGTCAACCCGGGTGCTGTTTCTGATAAAAAGAACTCACCACTCTCATGCCAGGTGCAACTGGTCTTTTCCAACTCTATGGACCAATGGCTAAAGTTGCTCTATTTTTTTTTTTTTTTAAAGAAAGATTAAAAACCTGGCTATGGATCATCATAAAGGTTTTATACTGCATCCGCTTTCATGTTCTCACCAACTCGAAGACAGGCTGCCTCTTGGAGCAGTATCATTAGCAAATATGAAGGTGAGCTATAAAGAAAACCATTGACCAGCAAGTGAGCACGACAGGATGTGGCTGAGTAGAATAACTCCATCTCAAAATGAACCCCAATTTTACATTCCATGGAGGTCTTTCTGGTGGGAAAAATGTGGTCTAAGAAATGCTCTATTCGTGATTTTCCTTTGGTTGTGTCTACTCACAGAAATGATTGTGTCTACTCACAGAAAGGAAGGCCAAAAGGCCAGAGGAATGCCTGGTTTTATCTCTTTCTCAAATAATGAATTAGTTAGTCAGTGCTCCCAAGGCTGTGTGATCAGGAATGGCTGGCTTCTCTGGGACTATTCTGTCAAATATATAGACCTTGAAAAGGAACTGTCTTAACCAAAATAACAGTGCCCAAAATAGTTTTTAGACGCTTGCCACTGCATGAATCATTGACACAGCCTCTGTCTCCCTCTACAGGCCACATGGCTCAAACTCAGACACTGATGAGGGCATGGAAATGCTCTCTGACACAGGATGACTGAGAATGTGGTGAAACTAGTTTCTACTATGGGGAATCACCTGTCTCTGTCAATGCAGAAAATGACTCTGTCAATACACATCATCTCTTTCATACAAAGCTCTGATCTGGGGGGGAAAAATGTTCTTCCTCTAATGGACAAGGTTATAAAAATCAAAGAAAGCACTAAGTTTGACTCAGGAGGAAAAAAAAGCAAACTTATAAGTATACTAGAGAGAACAGACCCAGGTGGGATACCTAAATACAGAATTCATCCCATCTCACAAAAGAGAAATAAAAAGAAAGGAAAGAAAGAATCCCATATGTTCTGGGCAGAAATGGTATCTCAGTAAGATTGCAATTTTTAATTGGTATGACTAGTGGCTTAATAGATGAGCTGATTTTAGTTCACCTCATAATAAAACTGCTGTCTGCCTCCTCCTCCTCCTGCCTTCATCCATCAAAGAAGCTAGAGCACATTATATGCCTTCTTCTAACACTTTAAACCAGAAACTGAGTAAATACAGCTCTGCAGATGTATTTTACATGCTACACTCTTGACTTGTGGAGAGAAAATTCAGCTGAGCTTCGCAGCACCAGGTGTAAGAGTTGTGCCCACCCAGTAAGAAGACCCCCAGACCTGCTCCTATAATCAGATCAGCATTGAAGAACCTGGAAGGTTTGCCCTCAATATATAAGCATGACCATGTCTGTGTTTGACAACTTGATGGTAAAGAATTCAAAGGAATAATGATTCTAAAGTAGATATAAAAGTTTTACCTCAAACTTTTTCTCCCTTAGACTTCATTCTCTCCATCATTTCAACAAATACTCTCCTGACACCACAGAAGTTATTTCCAAAGGCAGTCAGTGGTTCCCTCCTTTCAAATATTTAGATAAACAAATTTCTCACCAAAGGTAATAATTAGGTCACTTCTTATATTTCTTACCATTCTTAGTGCTCTTAGAGGCTCTACAGTTCTTAGGAGCCTCCTTAGAATTTTAAGGCAACAGAAAACAGTTTCAAGAACATGTTAAGCAGTTCTTAATAGTAAGTGGTCACATTGTGGGAGTTGAGATTCCAGTCAAATTTGGTTTGAATGTCAACTCTCATTTACTAGCTATGGATTTTGATCAGGGGATAGACCACTTGTGTGTCTTAGCATCCCATGTAGAAAATGAAAATGAATACTTAACCCTTGCTATGTTATATGAGGAATATATAAGGCAAAGTATATGAAAGCTTAGCCACGGGGCTGAAGGATTTAATAAATGATAGTTGATGCTCTGTGCCTGGTGGTACGCTGTGAAATACTCACAGACTAAGGCACGATTTCAATAGCAATTAATTAAAATTAATACAGCATTGCAAACAAAAGAGATAATTTTTAAAAATTTAAATACCTACCCTTAGCGCGCCCTAGTAACCAAGTAGATAAGGCCACTGGACATAATCCGCATACTTCCCAAGGACCCCAATTCAAGAACTGGGACCGGAGGTGCAGGTGGGGGTAGGGGATGCGGCTGATAACCAAGATGAACAACTAAATAAAATAAATGTTTCTTCCTCCTCTCTCTTCCTGCCTGACTGCCTGTACTCACCTTCATTCCTGCCTGCACCCTTCCTTCGGCAGATACATTTATCTGCCAAAACTTACCAGTAGAACTAAGGATGGTATATGTGAAAACACTTTTTAAAATACCAAAGAATTCTACCAATAATTATACTCTCATCATCTAACCTTTGTGGTTTTAGCATTCATCAAGTTAAACTAAAAAACCTGATTTATATTCTGTCCAGAGTCTTAATGATACTTAAATTAGAAATATGTTATAAACTCTAAAGGGTTTTGTAAACTTGAAGGATTAGTTTATGTTTAACCTCCAATTCACTGCATGATTTTCTTGTACCTATGTAAGTATTGAAACTGTCTATGACCTCTTGAAGTCTGCAGCTCTCAGAGTTGGCTGGAAGTAATGACAAGTGTGAAGCTCTGAAGTATAATTTATTTCATGTAAATGCCCTATTTTCCTTTCCTACTATTGATTTCTGACATGACCTTTCTCTGAAATATTTATGCAGTCACTTACTATTTTATTGAAGGAATATTTGCATTATAATATTAAATAATTTTAAGGTCTATATGGTAGTACATCATCATCTACATAATCTACATACTACAGTAAGCTCACCTCTATTTCCTTTTTTCCTGTGATATGCAATAAATCCCCTTTACCCCATGTGCCCCCACGCTGCCCAACTCCTCTTGCACTCACAAATATATTTTTAAAGTCTATTTTTGTTTAGTTCATTCATTTGATATCTCTTTATACTGTTGGGGACTTGGGCCAGGCCACAAAGCCAGGCTGATGCAATCCAAACGGAAAATTACACTCAGAGGTACCTCAGCCACCTCCCTATTTGCCTAACGGTCGCCTCCCTATCTCCTAAAGCATGAACATTAGCAACCAATCAGAGCCTTGATCACGCGCACTAGCAACCAATCAGAATCTTGATCACGCGCTGTACATG